>JAPDFK010000188.1:0-91138 GCA_027569635.1 Lasiosphaeriaceae sp. G1095 | reverse complement strand
CCCCCCCCCCCCCCCCCCCCCCCCCCCCCCCCCCCCCCCCCCCCCCCCCCCCCCCCCCCCCCCCCCCCCCCCCCCCCCCCCCCCCCCCCCCCCCCCCCCCCCCCCCCCCCCCCCCCCCCCCCAGTTTCTTTTTCTTCCTCTCGCCGCTTATGTTGCCTAAATGTGTCTTTGACGTCGACCCCGGAGAATACCGGTATTAAGTACCTAGTAACTTGGAGTAGCTTGGCCCCCCTCACTCCCGCCCCATGGACTAGAAGGAGGGGTCCGTGGTGCCCAACACACTGGGTCACCAACCCAATGCGGCTCTTTCAATGGCAACCATCGGAGACGTGGCTCAGACTTGGCTGGCTTACCCTTTGTTTGCCCAATGTGCTGCGGGAATGCCGCAAAACCCCGCGCCGTGGTAGTCCAAGGCGAAGTCGGCCCAAGGTTGACTCCAGTATCGCCACACATGATATCAGTAGGTATAAATACGTTTCTTGCGGTACCCGAGCCCCGTCAATCAGGTAGTTTCCCCCTCCCGCCAATAATTTTGAACGTCTTCTGATGTGATTGTAACGCCCGTGCGGGCGACGAGGACCGCAAGAACTGGCACTTGTAGTATGCACATGCAGATTCACTGCAATACAGCAATGTTGCTAGACTATCACCAGCTATTAATCACACATTGAGAAACTTGAACCCTGGAATGAATATGACATTAAATAAAATAAAATAAATTACTGAACAGGCAACACCATGGGCAGACCAAAAACCTGCATTTCACAACTTGAAGCTGATCATAACAATGCCTCCCTGCATGTTCCAGGCGGCACTAGAAGACAATTGGGCAATCCAAGCCTGCTTTCATTGGTGGCTCGATTGGTTCCACCCTGACAGCCCTAGTGATTGCTCCTGCACGACTCTGGTGATGTCGACACATTATCCAGGGCTTTCGGGCAGGGTACTCCCAGTTGGATGTATACAATACACTTCCAGCATTGCTGCAGTTTTGGAGCGAGCAGGGCTGTATTAAAATTTGGCGAGAAGGTCACTTCTCCGGGGCCAAATTCCTTGTCGTTATTTCATCATGCCTTCCTTTTTTTCTCTCCCCACTGATTCGTAACATCCTCGAGCCGCATCTCTCCTTTTCACAACTGCTTCCTTTGTTGAGCCATCTCGGCTGTTAAAAGACTGCATTGTGCGGCCCCTGCAGGGGGTCGGTCACATGTCCAAAATCCCCGACCTTGGTTTCGGGTGCCAAGGCAGGCCGCAGTGAAGCTGGTATACTCTGTGAGTGGGCGCCACAGGAACAGTCACGCATGATAGGTATCTAGATGCATCGCGAGTTTAATTAAATTGAGGCTCCGCAAGTCCGAAAGACCGCATCCCACTTGGCCCCAGACGGCAAACCAGTGTGGATCTTGGGTAGTGATGCAGGCACAGCCCTAGAATCCGGGGCGTGCGCGCCGCCGCACCCAGCGAATGACACAGCGACAGCACACCGAAGTTCCGAGATAGGTACAGGTACATACTAGGCAGCCAGGCAAAACAGATGTTTCCATTTGCTAATTCCAGGGCAGTCTCGAATTTCTCGCCCCAAATTAGCCTTTTTTTTTTTTCTCCCAGGCAACACCGAGACAACAATCCCGATTTTGATTTCAAGATGGATGAACACGAAGAGGCTCCTGCCACGCCGCCAGCAAAGTCCCCGACACCAGAGAACCAGAGATACTTTCTGTGGCTTGAAATGACATCAATGGCTTGGGTTTGTTTTTGGGCTGTTTTTGTCGAGACGCCGTTCATGCGTATATACGAAAGCGTCCTCTGTTGCGAGCACCTCCACAGGGCAGACTGTCGATTCGGCAGCCTTGAGGATGAATCTCGGTGCAGAGACATCCCGGACGTGCAGACTCAGCTGCTAGAGATCAATACTGGATTGGTATTCTGGGGAGGTTTAGGTATGTCAGCCAAGAGGTAATAGCATCAGATCCAACCCCCCCTCCCCCATCTAACGTCACCTTCCAGGACTATTCAGTGCCCTTTTCTGGGTTCCAATGTGGAAAAGGTACGTTGTCTTGGCGCCATTTAGATTTTTTTGGGATTTTGTTTTGATTCTTTTTTCAGTGCTCGCGAATAGTACTTCAGAGCTGAAGTTTTGACTTTAATGTCTCTCTAGATTGGGTGTGCAAAAGGGCTTATTCTACGCTCGACTTGGGTCCGTTCTTGGAGAAGTCGTACAGGCTGCGGTGGCTTTCACCAACGGATGGATCCCTCTCAAATACATTGTCTGGGCATCTCCGCTCGCTTCTTTCTTGTCCGGCGGAGGAGGCATCACGTTCATGGTATTGACGACCACGGTAGCCGCAAGCCAAACAACTTCAGGCGAAAGGTATGTCAAGGCGTCTAGGTACTAGTAGTTAGGTATTTCTCCCTTTTCTGGTCACTCTTCTCTCTGACATCTGGGCTTCAACAGGTCAAATGCCATATTTTTACTCAATGCATTATTACCCAGCTTGTCTGGAATCGCGGCAAATATTCTTGTTGGGCAGTACATGGAGAGTTGGGATCCGTGGAATTGCCTTTTGCTTGGTTTATCATGCACCTCGATTGGCACCCTGCTCCTTCTGCCTCTCGCCCTGCGGTTGGACAATGTTTCTGCCAACAGGCGGGACGGCATTTTGGGCGACGCTTTCGCAACCCCGAAGTCCAGACGTAATCACATAATCTTCCTTTTCAAACCCCAGACTTACAACAAGCTCATCCCTCACGACCAAAGTCACCTTACTATTCTGCTCTTGTCGACTTCGCTTTTCTACAACGCAATCTCCTTTGCTATCTCTACACTAAGCAAGCAGTATCTCCCTCAAAGGTTTGGCCTATCCTTGGGCAACGTCAGTGTCATTCTCGGCCTCACCAAGATTCCGACATTCTTTATACTTGTCTTCGCTACCGCTGTCACCATGTTTCCTGGAATCGTCAGGCCTATTCTCAACAAAGTATTGCCAGATCTATACGCAGGTGGAAACGACATGGACACAAAATCTAATCTCGTCAAAGTCGCTCTCTGCCTTTTGCTGGGTCTCATCGGCAACGCTCTTCTTGCGTCAGCCAGCTCGGTTGCGATGTTCAAGTTGGGGCTCGTTGTGGGGTTTCCAGCTCTTTGGTACACTTCCTTCACAAGATCACTCCTTACAATAACCAGCAAGGCTGAATCGGCGACAATGGGCTTGCTTTTGGCAGACCAAATTGTGGAAGCGATTGGGAGAATATTCGTCAAAGTCATCAACTCTCTATTTCAACGTGGCTTGAAACATCAATGGTCACTGAGCTCGCCATACTGGGGCGTTGCAGTCATGTGTTTGATGGCGTTGGTCTTGATTCTCCACGGTCTCTTGACTCTTGGCAGTAGTCAGGCGGAGGAGGGTCTTTTGGACGTCACAGTTTCTGGGGCGGGCAATGACAGCGGCCCAACCGAATCGACTCCGCTGATTGTTCAAGATCAGGACGATTGACAACCGGAATATTGTGCATATAGCCTATGGTTGATCCTCAGGTGTTTAATGTCTGACCCTTTTTTTTTTTTTTTTTTCCTATTATATTTCGTACCCGGCATATATTCAACCTTTCAGGATTACGGAAGGACTCGACAGCCTTGTCCATACGTGGCCCCGTCATGCTGTGATACCGATAGGGGTGACTCGATATAGATAGGTAGAGATAAGTACATATGTAATAATTGCAGACCTGGTAAAGAGAGAGACGCCTCTCTATCGTGATTTCGAGCCCTGTTTGCTCCCTACAAGTGCCAAGGCCCAGTCTGATCAGGGTTCCAAGGCTTACTTTTTATCCCATCAACTACAGTAAACAGAGCTTGAACCACGTGAAAGAAGAAGAAAAATCGGAACCAAGAAAAAATCTCGGTTTTCAACCATTTCAACAAGAGGTGCCAATTTCAAGAAAAAGAAAATCAGTGACCCCGCCTGTCTTGCAGTTGGGCTGGGTATCTTTTATTGGGCCTATTTGTACCTAGGTATTTCGAGTTGTGGGGTGGGATAAGAATGATAAGGGCGTTTTGCTGATCCTTGCAAATGTCGGCACAACTGAGAATAGCAGGGTTGGGAGTTGTAAATATCACTTGCAGGGAATGCCATATCATCCTGTTCATTCCTCAATTACCAATATCATTGGGAATATTATATATAGTCGTTCATGAATAACTCTTGCTTTGATGATTGACAAATGAGGAGGTACGAAGCGGAGCTCTAGTCTAGGGGCAATGGCTTGGATTGGGGCGCTCTGCTCAAAGGTTAACTGCACTGATCCTAAATACTACCGAGGCATTGTTCAAACTTCTTATTAGGAGCTTTCTTTTACGCCTCAAGACGGAATAGCAAACGCCAGACGCTCTTTTGTTAAGCATCTTCGTATGCCTGGCTATTTCGACCTGCGGATCAGTTTGGATAGGAGTTGTGCTGATGTTTACTGAAAAGGGGATCTCCGTATCCCCTCAACAACAAATATATGCGTTTCCCGAATGTTGCCCTCAGTAATTTCCATTGTTAGGCACGGTCTTGAGTCGCTGTTGCTTTTACCTGAGCTGCGGTGATCCTGGTGTGCGCATCTGCTGCAGCTTGTCTTCGATCGGGATGGGGCCCCATTGATCGTAACAAGTTGAAACTTTGGCAATACCTTGGCAAATAAATTATCAGTCTTCTCCTCCCCTCTCTAAACTTGCAAATTGTTGTGCAGGCCAATGGTGGGTGTTTGTTTATAAATAAAAAACAATGGCGAGGTCGCTCGGTTTTAAGGCAACTTTAGCCCACATGAAGAGGTTATCTTTTCAAGAAGTGAAGTGTTTGGAAGGAATGCCAGGCATATGGCCCCTGTAGCTTAAAAAGCGGACTAAAGACGGTGAGTCATTGGGAAATTCAACGAGACATTTGGTGGATTAAAGGAGCCGTGCTCCAGTGGTTTAAATACAGTGGGTCTACGCAGGGGTTATGACCATTGTTTGGGCTGCCTCAGTTGGTCTTGAGACGGCGATATGGACTAATTACACTGGCCGCGTTCGCGAGCAACCGGCTTTGGCGTTCCTTGTTTGTCGGAGCTGGGTCAGCTCCTGGGTACCAATGCTGCGCGACCCCAAGGGAGGCAGTCGATTCTACCGATGTGAGCCATCAATCGCCATTCATTTTCGACGTTCAATGCTCTGAAACGACACCAACGGAGCCCTGCCCTTCGAGTTGTGCAATCAGCTCAACGGCCAAAGGTAGATCCTATCGGCTATGACAGGGTCCATCTTCCTTTCGTTCCGTTTTGCTTCAAACACTAGTCTACAGGGTTGTTGGGAAACATCATCATCATCACCACTGCTTAGCATACCTTCGAGGTTTAGTCTAGCTGGTGGTGCCAGCCACGGTGGATATTCCCGTAAGTGGGTCGCTGACAGGTGGGTATTTTTGGGTAGGTTCGTGAATTACCTAAGGGTAGTTTAAGTATTTACAAGTAAAAATATAAAAAGGTATACTTTCGGCGTTGGCGAAATACAGAGGAATTGCAGCTCATCTGTTGCGCAAGTGGGCTCGTTCTGGGGCAAGGAGTGTTCAGTCTCGTAAATTATTAAAATGCAAAACAACATATCCCAAAGCTACTCTTTATAAATTAAAATCCTTAACATATTTTACCAAATTTATAAATTTGCTGAATAGATTCTCCAAGGTGGCCGGTGCGAGGGCAGGAGGTGCGGAAGCCGATGCAGAAGCTCTGAGAGAAGCGTTCTCGTTTGCCGGGTTTAAACGGAGGGAGGAGGACGGCGTAAGTTGGTTTTTGGGAGTTGAGAAACATCCTACTAATAGGGAGAAATATGAATACGGAGAGACAAGACCGTCACCTCAAGGCAATATTTGATAATAATTTTGACGTAGGACAAACTGTTGCAGCTAGGTAGCGAATCGATCGAACGAATTTGTCAGCATATCTTCTTCTCTCCTCTACCGCCCTACCCATCTTCAGCAATAACTCCCACTGAGATGGGTAGAAGGACCAAAACAGTTGGGAGCCGGTAGGGCAAATGGAGGTGCGGCGATCCGCTGTGAGGTGTCTCAAGGGCGACAAAGGCTGGATCTAACGGGCGAAAGGGGTTGACTTGGGGGGGGATGGCCTACACTCGTAATGAGTATGGAGGAGGAACTGGAAGAACGAAAGTTGAGAGGATGAAGAAATGGAGAGGAATCGCGGGACGTGAACTGGGTTTATATGGTGGAAGGATTTAGATTTGGTGGGTGGGTGCCTATTGAGTCCTCGGGGGCCTATTTCTGGGAACCAGGTGTCCCAAAACTGTTCCCTCATGAAAAGTTGTCATTTTTCATCTTCAGAACTCCAGGGAGTCCAAAGCACCGCCCACTTGTCTAATTAAACCAGTTTTGGTGGCTTTCCTGATCATGACCCGAGTAGCGCCTGAGTAATGCAACCTCTTTTTTTTATTTATTTTTTTTAAAAAAATAATAATAAACATTCATGAATAAAAACCACACAGCTTAACCACTAAACGAAATTGGAAAACTGACTCAAGGTAAACTGGTTTGCCCAGCCAGGGTTCATATCGGTCAACATCTGCAGGCAATTCACCCAGTACGGTCAATTCGTGCTCTTGGTTGAGCCACTGCAGCGTCGCATCCCAGACATCGTCAAAGACGACGAGTCTTCCTAATTCGGCTTCGCGGAGGTATCTTGCGGCCTGCGCAAAGCTGGGGATCGGTATTTGCGATTTCTGCAAGCCCCGGAGGCCTCCTGGATCATCATATCGGCTCTGAGCCATTGGTTGAAGGACCGCCGCCAGGCCATGGTTAAGAGGTGTGGCGGTTCGTGTCTTGAGATCCTCGAGAAGTTCCTTGGCCCGCTCGTGCCGGTGTAGCGTCCGCGAGTCCGGCACGACATCACTCTTATGAGAATGCAGTCAGGTGAGATGGGGGAATAAAACCGACAATTACAGAGGAGTGTAGTGAAAGGAGAGGAGAGGAGAAATGAGGAGGCGGCTTTTCAAAGTGGGCCAAAGAGAGTCAAAGTGGCTGGGGGTTTGTTTTTCTTTTGGCAGAGACAGAGACCATTGGACGCCACCATGAAAGGCAGCAACCAACGCGAGACCTTGGATTTGGGAATGGTGACCTTCAACGGGCCACAGTGTGACGTCTGTCGAGAACTGCTTGATCTACCTTAATACCCAACGAGATCGCCTTTCTTGGCTTCAAAGAGAACAACAGCAAACGATTCTAATAGACGCCATTGCTAAAGTCTACAACAATTGCCTTCTCCACCAGATCGTCAATGCTCTTGACGAATGCTTGATGCGCGGGGTCCGTCGAGACATAGTAATCTCTGTCCTCAGCAGTGGCAAACTCGACGACGAAGCCATGCGTGATATCGTTCTATCGCGAGCAGTTAGCAGAGTGTCAAAGTCCACCAAGGTAGATGTGGGCATGAATATGACCTGGAGTCCCTCGGGCGAATTATCCTTGCCTCCCGTCAAGGACTTGATATAAACGCTATTGGTAGTTGGGTGAAGGCAGCTCTCCTTCAGGGACAGGAAACGGTCGCAGGCCTGTGGAGGATGTCAGCTGTCCGGGTAGGCAAATCGCGTCAGGCGGATGAATATTACGCACAGCCTTCACATCCTCCGGCTTTGCGTCTGCCTTGAACTGGAAAAGGACGGTGTGTATAAGAGTCATGGTTGGGGAGTGGCACAAGATCAGGGGGCGGCTGCGGTCGGCAAGATTGCAAGATTGCAAGATTGCGGAGATTTGCTGTTGTGAAGTCGGAACGTTGGGCCTGGTCCTGCCTGGCCCATGAGGTTATTTCCCCGCCCTGTCACGTGCCTGAGTCAGGAGGTTAAGAGGTGTGCAGTTATACGAAGAGCAAAGCCAAATGCCAGGAGTGTCAGGGGGGTGCCTAGACTTAAGATACTACAGACTACCTGATTGGACTAACACAATAGTCGAATTATCCACTTCTTTGAGTCTCTGAGTCTCAAACCTAGTAAGGAAAGTTGTGTCATCAACATCAAGGTAATACTACCTGGTAATGCCATGCAATAAAATCTCCCAGAAACCACTGAACATTTGAACTTTTCGAGTGAAATCCATCTCAGCGCCCGGACCATACCAAACTCCGAGCTCCCGCAGCCAGCCCAATACCTGCTTCTCAAACCACCGGATTTAGAAGCTATCAATACCACCCTTAAAATAATGACATGAGGTGTATCATGGCATTATCCATGCCACCTGCATTCCCGCACGGCCCGTACCCAGCCTAAAACATGTAGCTCAACGAGACTATCGGCCTTTATAACCAAAGAACACCAGTACCAAAGTATTAAACACTTATCTTGCCGGCCGCTTGCGCAATTTGTATTCCCTGTAAAACGACCTGGATAGTGCTGAGCACGATGCTGATGCCCCCAACAATGGCGACAAGCCAGAAGGTCCAGAATTGGAGGGTGTCTCTCCTGTCGCGTATCAGACCTCGCACAGACTTGGGCTTGGAGCGGTTTAGCTCCTGCGCAATAAGCTCGACCCTCTCATACAGCACGGGAAAGTCTCGTGCCGCTATGTATGCACCTCTGTCCCACGGCATCCAGCGCGCGTTCGGCGCAACGGGGAGCTGCTTCTCCAAGCAGAGATAGGAGAGTAGCATGTCGGGCTGTGGAAATGGTGCCAAGGCCGGGGTGAAGACCTGGGGAAACAGCTTGCGCGACTTGGCCGACTGGCCAAACAAGAGGCGGTACGAGAGGAGCACCTCGGTGAGAAATTGGCGGATATCGTCTTCGTCAGCGCGGGGGTCGGCGGCGTTGAGGGATGTCTCGGTACTTGCAAAGGCAAAGATGGTGCTCTCGGGCCCTCCAAGCTGTGAGGCGCATACAGATGGGAAGCTGAAGAGGGACAGTATACGAGTTGACTTGTCGTAGTCCAGGTGAAGGGCTAATGTGTCCACCCACCGGAAGCGCACGCCCAGCAAAGCATGCAGATTGTAGGCGTTGAGTTCGCTGGGAAGCAGAGATGCCCACGATGCCGCAACCTTGCTGTTCTCGACCGCAGCCACGCTGGTGCTGGTTGAATGTGCTGGAAGGAGGTTCCCGAAGCCCTTGAGAAGCACGAACAGAGGGCGGTCGCACAGCTCGCTTGAGACCTTGTATAAATCGAAGACGAGCCGCGAGTCCGGAGTTTCAGGATCATGATGAATAGCCAGTTCCTCTAGCGAACAGACGTTGAATGCAGGTTGGTATACCATGGTTTGCCATCCAAGTACAGCAAAAACAAGAAGTCGCTTGGCGTTGGGCGAGGGATTTGTTCCGGTAAGGCTGGCTTCTGTCTCCAAGTACTCGACCACATCATCAATGCTGAAGCCGCGATTCTCGCGAGAATATCTTGCGACACAATCGAGGAGGGTGTCGAAGGCTGAATCCTGCGAGATGGCTTCGCCGTGTAGGGTCAAACTCGCTATGTTGGGGGGCAGGTTGGCGCGCTGAGCCGAGAGCCAGGCCGGATGCCAGTCGAGATCGATCAGTTCTTCGTGGGCGGTCCGGGGGATATTCTGAAGCTCAAAAGCGCTTTCGGTGGCAGTGCCTTTCTCAGTCGAGCGCCTGGAAAAGTTTCGGAGAAGGGATACACGTCGCTGGGCGGGAGCAGCCCCGTCGGTGGAAGTGGCCTGACCCGTTGTTACTTTCGTTTGTTAGTTCTTCAAGTCAGGGCTGCGCTGGATAATTCGCGACACACACCTTTCGAGGTCATTCGCCGCCCCCGCCGAAGGGAGCCAACCAAAGGTATTGGCATCCTATTTTTGGTCTTGGCTTCGCGTTTAGCCATGCTTGTCGCGAAGAGAACCTCGGCATGAGGGTATCATGGAGGGAGTTGGAAAGGGACGAGTTCCATCCCAGCTGCGATTGTCCCATCTTCGATCGGGTGTGACAGACGACAGCCCTGAACCCGAAATGGTGGGCGCCAAACGAAACAGTCACACCTGGGCGCTGTGGCGTCGTGGGGGCCTTCGGAACAAAGCCTTGGAGGGGGAAGGGAGAGGGAGAGGTTTGACAAAAGATGAAATTAGAACCACGATGGCTGGGAACGCGCTTATTAGGGTCAGAGACAACCCCAGATGATCGCCGGGACGGCCCGCTCGTCTCAATAGCTGGAGTAAAGGGGGAAATCGGGTCAGCATGACTTCAAGCTTCAAAACACGCGAGGCATTTTTCTCTCTCCTCTCTGTTGCAACTGCCGAAAGACTCTGGCAAGTTGCACAAATGGGGGTTGGCCATTCACAAAGAGGTCTTGCCAACCTACATACCCCGCCCTGCCGCCGCACTTTCCTCGTCTGTTGGCCCCTGCCTCCCTCCGAGGCGTCGACATTTCGTTTTGGCTCGCCCTTGTCCAAATCTCTTGCAAGCTTGAGTTTGTGGGAGAGGAGGAGGCTCTTGGTTCAGCCGCTTTGCTCTCTAATCATGGCTTTCAACGATGGCAGCCAGGGGCTGTTGGAAATCCCCAGCACTTCCTCTTCCGCACCTGCCAAGGATGCTGACGACAGGGGGTCATCGCAGAGTCCAACAAGCCCCATTTGGCAAGCCGCCATCGAAAAGTACTACAGCGAGCTTGCGCGGGGCGGCGTCAAGGCCTCCTTGGTTAACAAAGACTTGTGGAATATCCAAAGCCCCGATGAGCTCATTGCCCAGATCGAAGCCCTTGCCCCGGTTCAGAGCGTTCGATCCAATGCTTGGGCCAACGCCTTAACACAATTGCAGCCCATCCTGCTTGGCATCAATGACTTTGCAACAATCATCGCCTGGGGGATGGGCATGAACGGCAAAGTGGCCGCCGTGCTATGGGGTTCCATCAGGCTCATCATCAAGGTGTGTTATTGATTCAGTATAATTATCAGCATGTCCAAGATAGCAGCTTATCATCCCCCGTGTCCCACACGCCACAGTTTGCCCAGCCCGTGCTCCCAGACATCATCAACATGCTTGAGAGTCTCCACCACGCGCTTCCCCGCATGCACAAGTACGAACGAGAGCTTCCCATGACTGAGACCCTGGAGAAGGCCATGTTCGATATGTACAGCGAAATAATCGTCTTCTGTGCTCATGCCATCGCATTCTTCCGCAACAATCCAAACGTCAGCCCGGACCGCCACGCATGGGCCCAGTTCAGCCGAGACTTCGCCGAGGTTATCACCAACGTCCAAAAATACTCGAGACGGGTTGACGAAGCAGCCGACATGATCAGACTGTCCAGAGAGACGCATACAGCTGAAACAGTGGCTGCAATCAACAAGGACATGAAAGACCTTCAGATCGGTGGACATGGAGGTGACCGGGGTGTCCAAGGACCCTGTTTCATGGTCCCTTACGGTCTCAATCTACGTTTCTTTGGCCGTGATGCTGAAATGAGACGCCTGCGAGAAGCTCTTGACTCTTCTTAAAATGCTACGAGCGCTAGTGTCCAACTGCGAGCCATTGGAATACATGGACTTGGGGGCGTGGGCAGGTCCCTGCTGGCTCTCCATTATGCCAATACGTCCATGAACCGGTACCAAGTGATTGCGTGGATCCCAGCCGAGACTCAGATCAAACTCATGCAGGCCTTAGAATATCTGGTCTTGCTAACAAGCTCGGACTCACCGACGGACCCGGCGAGGGCGAGGACGACTACCAGAATGTCCAAAAGGTTCGGGACTGGCTCAACGCAGCCAAGAAACCGTTCCTGTTGGTATTCGACAATGTGGATAATGTCGAGCTCCTGGACCAGATCTGGCCGGCAAAGGGAGCCATCATCATCACCACAAGGTCCCCATCGCAAGCATCCAAGAGAACCACAAACACACTGGCCCTTGATTCCTTCTCTGCCGAGACCAGAACCGACGTGCTGAAGAAGCTCACGGGAATGGAGCCGACAAGCGACCAAGAAACCGCTGCGGCAGCCGAGATATGTCGCCTCGTGGGGGGTTTACCCCTAGCCATGGTGCAGATCAGCGACTTTATTCGTGACCGAGGCTACTCGTTTTTGGAGTTCCTGAAGATATACGAAAAGTCGGCGGAGAAGGTATTCGCCAAGTCAGAGCGGCCAGTCGAGTACAATCACACACTCCTCACCACCTTTGAAATATCCCTCCAGAAACTGTCCGAGGAGGCAATCACGTTGCAGAATCTCCTTGCCTGCTTCGATCCAGATCTGATACCAGAGCGGCTTCTAACGGATACCAAGGCGGAGATGGATGGTACCAATCTCGAGTTTCTTTCAGATGGGTTCGAGTAAGTATGCCCGGCAGATCACCAGTGTTGAGTTGCTGCTAATTCTAACTGCTATTGGCTACCAGCTTTGGAGATGCCGTTGCTGAGCTGACCCGAACTTCCATTGTCAATCGTCTCTCCAGTTCCAAGGCGCTATCGATGCACCGTCTTGTACAGTTTGCTGTTTTCTTCCGACTGCCCAAGCCTGAGCGAGTCACATATTTTGACCTAGCCGTACGAATCTTGTACTTTGGTTTTCCCAATACGTGGCAAGTCAGAGGCGCTCACCAGGGCCATGGCTGGGCATCTTGGGAAACATGCAGTGCAATATTGCCTCACGTCAGCTGGCTCATGAAGCTATCCGAAAAATATAAAATCAAATCTGCGAATACCACAATTTGGGCCGAGCTGGTGTTCCGGGTGGGAACGTAAGGCTTCCATTTCCCCGGTATGATACTCCGACAGCTACTAACATCTCCTTGTCTTATAACAGATATCTTTGGGAAAAGGAGCAACCCACTCTGGCTAGGTCATTCTTCAAATTCGGCCTCAGAATTGACGATGGGCTCTCTGGCCCAATCGCCGCACAAGCCCACCGACTCCTGGGTCACGCCCCGCTGGACCTCGCTCAGCCCCTTGCCGGCCTAGCTGCATACGAGCAGGCACTTGCCTTGCGCGAGAAGCTAGAGGAAACGCCCGAGTCGCCCCCCATCGCCGACGTCTGCGACTCGATTGCGTGCGCCTACACAGAAACCGGCGACGTGGGGCGTGCATTTACCTACCTGGCGCGCGCCACGGCCATCCACAACGCACACAATCCGAAAAAGATGTCGAGGACGCTTGCCATCCGGGCTTTGACGTGCCTGCGCGCCGAGCAGGCGGAGCAGGCCCTCGATGCGATCCGCGCGTGTTGGGGCCTGCAGAACATGACGCAGGCCCAGATTGAGGCGTCCCGGTACCCCAAGCACAGCGGCGATATCATGTTGCTTGCACGCATCTATAGGTTACAGGGTAAGAAAGCCGAGGCCCGTGAGCTTGCGTCACGCACCATCACCATGCGGCGCGGTGTCTACGGAGAAAAGGGCGGGCCGAGAGTCGCGGATTCACTCTTCACAGTGGCCTCTATGCTCCACGATGAGGGCGAGTCAACCCTCGCAGCTAAGGTGCTAAGAGAGATCATCGACATTAGTGGTGACGCCCCGGGCATGAAATGCCATCTCGCACGGGCTCTATGGTTCCTGGCCAGTGTCGAAGACAGCATCTCCAAGACGCCAAAAGAGGCGAGGGGAAGCAGCGAGGCAGCGACCGTCGGTGGTGGGGGCAGTAGCGAAGCCTCCAAAAGTTTGAGAGAACGTGCCAGGATTGTTCGCAACGGCGTTGAAGATAGGGGATGGCCGGACGATGAAACTGATGAAGGCTACATGAGACTTGTGAGCTGGATGCTATGGTAACTAGCAGTAAGTGCGAGGAAGAACGAATAATGACGCTGATGAAATAGCATGACCTGCTTGGTATAGTATTGACAGCTTCTGGAGACTGCTCTATAATCAACAAAAATAAAAATGAATGTTCCACAGCAATATTGGACAAAACTAAATTATTAATTAATTAAATTGTTTAGCTTGAAAGATGAGTCAACATTTGAATGAAATTTATTTTATGAAAACCAACAACATTACTAGAAATGGGAGTGGTTTTTCATATCCTAATTGATCCTTCCCTTTCTTCCGATTAGGTGAAGCATTTAGGTCCAATACCACACAACTGCTAATCACTCACTACTATTAAGCTTGCTGGAAACTAAGAATCGAGCTCAAAGAGACATTATTTACTTGGTTTATGCCCTTCCTTCCGTGACGTACTCATTCTCTCTCATTCTTTCCTCATTTTCCGCGTCGCACGAGGAATGGGGTGGTGGGGGAGGAATTAGGGTATCACTCATGTTTCAGCCCGTGGAACCAACCACCACATGGGCCCATCCTCATTCTCCACTGATGGGGCGGAAAAAAGTAGGTAGAATAAAGTGTATGTGTGGGCTTCTAAACAAGGCCGGCCGCAAATATAGGCCGATTGGGAATCTTTTCTTCAACCGTTATTATCCATCCCCCTCTGTAATCCCAACTCTCCAATAATGGCCACCCTCCCCCAGAAGGGAAATTAAAATACATTCGCAGTATCAATGTGCCCCAAGGGATTCCCTATCCAATTAGGCTTAAGCTGCCTAGCTAGGTAAATAGGCAATGACAGGAGCCACGTTACGAGCAAAGTCCGTGATCGAGGGCATCAGCTCGGGCAGCAATTCGGATAGCGCGGGCTCGAAGAGCAACAGCCCGGGCTTGAATGGCAACAGTGCGGGCCGAAGTAGCGCGAGCTTTGGCCATGGCGGCGGCAGCAGCATCGGAGCTGGGGTAGACATTGTCGTGGGGATCACTGCGGCCGTTCCCAGCCCGCGTGCGACCAGGCTGCAGCTGCTTGGGACCAGGCTGCAGCTGTCTGCGAACAGGCTTCAGCTGCTCGGGAGCATGCTGCGGCTGCTCGGCACCAAGCTCTAGCTGTTCGTTTATATGCATTGGCTGCGTAGTTGTGGGCTTGGAAAGATCGACAAGCGGACACCGCGAATGGTACGTTGGGAGAGCCGTTAGCAGCGCTGGCCGGGTTTGGGATCTTGGACTCTGGCATGACGGGAAAGGCATCTGGCTTGCTCCGAGCCGTCATCACTTCCACCTTGGCTGTGCTGGGTCGTAACATCTCATCTAATAAGAAACACCGGACAAATCTTGTTGAAATTGTATAGTTGAAACTTGATGACCTTTTCGGTGATGATCTGGTACCAGCTGGAGGTTTGAGTTGCCTTGGGATCCTGCTTGGGTGCCAACCAACATGGAATGATGTTCATTTTGTTAGGGCTTATTCCAGGTTGTTGGATGAATTACCAAATTGTTGGGCTGCCCGCTGTGGGTGGTGCCTTCCTTGATAGGTTTATCTCCAAAAAGGCCGGACGGTAGAAGGAGGAGAATTGAAAGATCGCGCGTTTTACGGCCCAGGAGAGTTTCCAAATGCAACCAACATTCATGTTTTGGCTAAAGTTATTTTATTGACTCTTGCACTCGTCGACAACTGAGGTTTTCTAAAAACTTAAAACTCTGACCACCTGCATCTACCCAACGTGATTTTTATCATCGTTCATCGTAACGGTTTTAACAAAGCCACTCCATATACAGTGACAAGCCGCGGCAAGGAGTCAAGGTGCGGCCCGACGGCTCTTCACTTCATCTCGCAATCCGATCGCTCGGAAAACATTCAGTGGAATCCTTTCTCCAGTTACACGAAGTTTCAGACTAGAAAGCACAACACTCACAAGACAGTCGTGTGCATTTCAACCTTTTACATTGGCACAAAATGGGATCGATCCTTCTCGGACTCTTGGGCGGTGGCAGCGCTTCATCCACCTGACACACCAGACTCCAGGCCCGGAAATAAAAACTCACAGAAATGAACTTGGCAACCTGACGCCATGTTTGCCCACAAATATGAGGTGAGAAATAAATAAAAAATTAGAACCAGCACCTCATACACGCTCATCTTACATCTTATTCCATCAGTGGCGAGGAGGCGGGTGCGCCACGTCTCAATGAGCTCACATCTGGAATCTGCCAAGTCGCAGATTGTAACAGCAACCACGAGGCGCATAGGCAGAAAAATCAGACGAAACCCTCGGCCGTCATGCGCCAGGGTGACACAGGGCAGGTTTTCACTTGGGGAATCTAATGGCGTGCGAGCCAAGAGCGGCCGCTCCGACCACCCGGCCGCGTTTGGAGGCCGGAGGAAGACGCCAAGACCCGGGCCTCCGGACATGGTCACTGGTCACAGCCTCGGCTGATCGAACCACAGAATCGAACCGGCAAATGAGGAAACCCCAGTGATTAAACTCGCCAGTGTCTTATCAAGCAGGCCGCACCCACGGTATATATCCACCCGTCTAACTCGTTCACTTGGGATGACCTGAACCCGACCCCCCCCCGTCGACAGTAGCTGACTTTCCGTCAACAGCCGAAATGGCACTTGGGGTCCGGGACCCTGACTGATTTGATCTTGCCACCTTTGAATGATGGAACATGGGTGAGAAAGGCCGACGCAAATCGTCATCCTGCTCAATGGCTCGCACCAAAACTGTAACCGCTGGCAGCGAGTGTCGGCCGACAATGTCGTTGCGAGACTCCTCGCTCAAGGCATTACATAGCAGAGAAATCAAAGATAAATAAGATCATGTTCTCCCTCCAGAAAAGTCTTGTTCTCATCATCAGCATCCAACACCTTCTCCAGCAACAGTCTCTTCTCCTCTGGTCTATCTGGCATAGACCTTTCCTTTCCTTTCCTTTTCGTTTTCATATTATATATATATATATATATATATACATCCCTACCTGCTTATAAAACACACTACCGCAACCATGGTCAACCGAATTGTTCGTGCTCCCCTTGTTCCCTTTTCCCCCAAACCAAAAAAAAAAAAAACAATTCTAACCTTTATCAGATCCTGGTTTCCGGCCTCGCCGCCCTGGCCAGCGCCTCGCCGCTCACCCTGCAGGCCCGCCAGAGCAATGGCAGCGGCATCATCAACTCCAAAGTCGAGGGCGACTTGGCCAAGCCTTCGGTCAGCCCCACCGATGGCAAGTCGGCTGCCGACAACAAGGACGAGTATACATTCTTCAAGGGTGACGGGTCCAAGGGCGCCGGCTGGCCCACCAGCGACCAGTGGATCAACTTCAACGACATGTTCACCCGCAACGAGCCCTTCCTCGGCCAAGGCTGCGTCGGCGGCGTCAAGGTGAACAGCAAGGAGGAGAACACCATCATCAAGGACCAGATCTCAAAGGTCGCCGCCGCGGCTGCCATTGACCCGCGATTCGTCCTCGCGACCGTCATGCAGGAGTCTAACGGGTGCCTGCGCGTCAAGGGCACGCCATCCGGTGAGGCCGGCGTCTTCAACCCCGGCATCATGCAGTCGTTCAAGGGCACGGGCACGTGCAACATCAACAACACGCAGGAGGTCGACCCGTGCCCCGAGGCACAGATCCAGCAGATGATTGTCGACGGCACCCAGGGCGTCAACACCCCGGATGCGTCGGGCGCCCTGAGCGTCCAGGCCGGTCTGGTGCAGCGCATCACCGAGGCCAAGGGCGACGCCAGCGGCCAGAACTACTACAAGGCCGCTCGGTTCTACAACTCTGGCGCCGTGGCTGCAGATGGTGCCCTCGAGAGTGCTGGACAGTGCGGGCCTCCTCGCACCTTTGGCGTCCCCTGCTATGCGAGCGATGTTGCCAACCGGATGATGGGATGGGTCTCGGCCCCGACCAAGTGCGACATTCAGCCGGCGGCGAGCTGCTAGACTGTTACCACGCGATAAAAGGATTGGAGTAAAGGGTGTCATTATTGGAGCATTTATTCCCTCTTCACGCATTAATTAATTATACAGCAAGTTTTGGCTCATTCTTTTGGATACCATGGCAGATACCGGGATTTAAGGAGTGGAATGTATGATAGATAGAGGAGATGGATGTTAACAATACTTTCGGCTGGCTCGGATATAGTGTAATATCAGTTGGGACTCGGTGTAAGATGCATATAAGATGTTGGATAATACTGGATTCAGCTATCACTGTGACACAGCATGTGAGTATTGACATTTGAAACCGTCACACCGCAGAGTAATCCGTACTCGTATACATATATACGACATCTTGGCCCCCATGTGCATATGGGACCAAGATCTTTTTTTCTCATTCCTCCCTCCTCCCTCCTCCCTTTTTTTATTTATTATTATTATGATAATATGGCATTGGTCCCTTTTGTTTGAGATCGGCCCGGCCCACAAAATAAAACTTTTAACGATCAGCGCATTCTTATTCCGTATTTAATGGAGAATTTCCCCAGACGACGATTTGGCAGGCTCAGGGGTATCAAACAAGATGGAGCATCGAGATGGAGTGATGCGTGTGGGGGCTACTACTAATTAGTAAACATTCAGTTTGACTTTTCATGGTGATGGTGTTCGTCGACAGATGCGACGGCCCGATTGTCTCTGTCGATGGCCAGAGACGGACAACTCGACCGAGTGAGGTCTTGAAGCGGATGATGTTGCATGCAGGCCTCGGCACACGCTGAACCCTTGAAACCCCATGTCTTGGGGAGTGAGGGGAGGCACAGCACCCGACTCGGCTGATCGTCGCGGCGTGGGCGCGGCGTGGTGGGTGTCGGTCCCATTTGCACGGAATTGAGCACGGAAGTTGATCAGTCACTATCACCTTTGTTTTTTCAGTGTCTAGGCCGTGCCTTTGTTTCACAAAAAATCTGCTCCTGGAATCCAGCAGCGGGACCTCCCCTGTGGAGGTAGGGCTGCTCAGTCACCAGTGCACTGGAGCCTTCGCAGACAAAAGGACGCGGGGCTTCGTTCCCGTTGGACACTGCCGTGTGTGCGCGAGATTGTGACGATTTGGGCTCTCTCGCATGGCCGTGCAACTGATTGGCCGTGCGAAGCGAAGCTGCTTCGGACATTAGTGTTTTCTCGAAACAACTCTTCATCGACGTTGCTTTTGGAAGGGGGCTTACACCACACCGTGGACGGCTTGCTCCGGTACCCCTGTGGCGCACCTCCGCAACCAACCCACCACCCACGCACCCCTGGAGCCGCAAAGATCCATTGGCCCCTTGCATTGAGTGGCATTTCACCTGCAGGTTGCCCTGTCCCCAGTACCCCGCGCAGCTTCTTATCTTCAAGGTTTTGTAGACTACACTTATACTATGTATCAAGGATTCAGGGTGGGTTCCCCAGGGGTACCGTACACTTGTCCTTCTTGAGCCTCTCTCTCTGGCATAAACAGGTATATACGTAGCCGTAACTGGCAGCTTGTGAGCAACTCACTCAGCCCTTGCTGTATGCGGATTGTATGTGCGAAAGGTTCAGAACTAGGTTCAGGAGGGCAAAAAGGCTGGCTGGCTCGTGGGGGACCTACAATAGCTTTGTTGCCAGGGGGCCTGCCTCTGGGCCTGAGTGGGGCTGCTCCTTGCAGCATGTGGGCTTCCAAAGCGGTGGTGAGGTGATGCACGCACTGTGGAATGCTCATCGAATCATCAACATTAGCTCTTCTCGTGCGACTTTCTGCAACAACTGCTCCTGAGAGGACGCGGGGAGACAGCAATGCATCCGATGGGTGCAACACAGCAAGCATGGCAATCGCGTCTTACCAACAGTGTATCATCACTCTTCCAAGTTCCCTGGACTGCAATATGTACCGAGAACGCATCAACGGCAAATTTCGTTGGGCCCGAGAGAGCGTCAAGGCTCTTCTAATAATTCTGGGCGCTGCACCTGCACCATCAGCTCAACGGCGCTCATGCCGGCACCCACATTTCAACGACTGTCTGTTCTCGCACATCTCAAATTTCCAATGTCCCAAATCCAATCATGTAACGGTCACCCACCACCACCCACCCAGCCCGTAGCCCAGCTTCGCTCCGCGGCGCGTCCCCGGCGCGTCCCCGGCGGGCTGTCCGTTTTCATCGAGGAGGGGCGGCGGCCGCGGCTGAGAGAGGAAAGTCTCGTTCAAATAAATAAACACCAAAACGGCTTGGTATCACTGCCGTGCTCTCCAATTGCCATTACGAGCAGCTCGAGGAGCTTATCAGTTGTCCATTGCCCGCCCCAGTCGTTAGCCCTGCCCCTTCTGGAGAGCCACTTTGATGGTTGCTGTGTTATCGGCTAGTGCCATGCAGCTTACTCGCCAGTGCAGGGAGTCCCAGGGACGACGAGGCGCGTTTTCTCACGATCTCCTCCCCTTCAGGTCCCCGAGCTCATTTACCGACCACTGTAGCGTCGCAGGGCGGCCCCTATGCCATATCAGGAAGGGTTACGCAGGGCGAACTTTTGGTTGCCATTGCATTGTTTTTGATCCAGAGTCCAGCCCCGTCCAGACCTCGAGACCTCGAGACCTCAATGGCAAGGTTGTGTTGGGAAGTTCAAGGCTGGAGAACAACTTCAGTTGCAGATGGCAGTTATCGAGACCGTTAGTTCAGGAGGAAGGGAATCAAGTTGCGCCTTTAATGTTTCTGATCCTTCGGCAGGGCCCCGCCGCCGGAAGAGCCCAAGTGTGCCAAGCAATCTTCAACGACTCGATGGGCACGGACGTCAGCGGTGATGCAGCGGGACCAGTCAGGGGCCGGGGATTGGGGTGTCCTAACGACGGACAGCCCACCACCCGGAGCGGAAAAGATCGGATTATTTCGTCCCCACGAATTGACGAGAATCAGTCAATGGTCAATGGCTTTCTATCCATCGCCATTGCATTGCCGTAGAGACAAAACACCACCTCATATTTAGAGCGATAGGGGTGCATTGAGCAGCATATCCGAGAGCTCAGATCAAAACTCTTGAGTGTTGGAAGTGAGAGCAAGCACATTCAGTACAGTACGGTACCCGACCGATAATAATGTCTGTGCTGTTACGGGTACACGTGTAGACTGTTAGGTAGGAGGAGCAGTCCCGGTGCGAGGTGCAGGCAGCACACTGCAGAAACACACAGGGCAGGTGCAGCCACGGACTCAAACAGGCAGGGACGCGGGATCAAGGGAACGCCATCCCAGCCAGCTCACCGATGTCACCAAAAAAAGCAACTACCAGATGCCGCCCTTCTCGTCAGTTGCCCAGGTGTCCTTCATTCTTTTAGATTCTTCGCCGCCTGAGTTCTCGTTGTCTCAGACTTGCGTCCCCCCCTTTCTGCTCTTCAGCTTGCATTTTCGTCGAAGGATTCTTCGCCGCCCGCCTACTTTCACCATTATCGCGGCGTGACCGGTCTGCCTGTCTACGTATAGTGTATTGGATGGGCCCTTCTGGATTCTTCAGACTGCTGCATCCCACTACAACGTACACAATATTTGAAAGACGAGCTCTGCGAACAAAACAGGTCGGTATGCACCTCAGTTATATCTCCCACTACAAACTCCTGTCGACGAGGCCAAAGACTTCTTGGCTTTGCGGAGTGCATCGACTAACGCCATCACGGGCACAGCACTTAGAGTTGGCATCCTGCGCCGTGTTACCCCACGAGCGCCGCGACATTGCAGCAACAGCAGCAGCAGCAGCACCACCACCACCACCACCACCACCGTCAGCAACGGCCCGAGCTGTCGAAATCCGGCCTGTCGCCCTCTCCAGACATCAGTAGCTCGGCGAAATCCATGTGCTCATGTGCAAGGCGCCCCCACGTCGTACAGCAAAAGCAATAAAATAGCTTATCTGAACCCGTGAGCGCGAATTTTTTGGCTAGACCGTCTGGTTTCTGTTGCCGGAAATATTCATAGCAGTGTTTTAACACCTGATCGTCCCAAATTCCTCGCCTTGGGTTAATTCGGGCGGATTTTCTGCCTCTGTCCATCCCGCGCCGTTCTGTCGCAACCATGTCTGGCCGCAGCGCATATGTGCGCAAGAAGATCACCGAGACGAAGCCGGGCGACAAGGGCGAGAGAAGCTCAGTGTTTCGGACCCGAGCCAAGTCCAGCGCCAGCTCCGACAATGCCACGATTAGCGAGTACCCCATCTCGTCCATGCCCACGGTGCGCCAGACCCAAGACCGAGATCGGGATATCACCGGGGTGGGCACTACGAATGCGCGCTTCCTCAAGTTCTCCGAGCCTGCTCGGGAGAGCGAGATGTTGAACTACCGCAACGACATCTCCAACTACGCAAACCAGAGTAGTGGGAGCCAGAGCGGGTCGAGCGTGGATGGCCGGAGGGAAGGGCCCAACGCAGCGCACTTCAACAGGCCGCTCGAAGACTTCGCATATGCCCGCGCCCGGAGGCCAGCCATCAAGACCGAAGACGTCTCGGGCATCGAAAAGTCGGGTCTCCGAAACATCTTGGACAAGAAGAGCGACGAAGTTAGGAAAGGGCTCGCCAAAACTTTCATGTTCAAGAAGAAGGACAAGAAGGCACACGATGCCGAGCGCATGATGGACTTTAGGCCACAGTCGGCAGCCACCGTGCGGGCAACGCACAACGCAGCCACCTACTCGAATGCTTATTCCAACGACACAAACGACGGCTATGACGCCGACACCTCCCCCGTGCAGTACCAGGGCCCCGGCCAGAACGCTGCGCAACTATGGGAAGAATCGGGCAGCGTCATGTCCGGGCCGCCGTCGGCGAAGCTGCCTCCCGTGCCAACGACACAAGCACCGCCGATCAAGCGCTGGATTGGTGCCGGGCGGCCTGTGCAACGGTGGAACAAGCTGCGCAAAGACCCCGAACTCTGGGACCCCAATGGCGACGTGCTTGTTTTCTTTGGCAACAAGGGGCAGGCTCCTCGGCCCAATCCCTCCTTCAGACTCTCGTCGCATATCATCGAAGCGACGGAATCGCGATACCTAATCACCCTTTTGCGCGAGGGTTCGACCGAGGAAGACATCCACATGCCCCCATCCCCTATCGGCGCCCCACCCATGCTGCAGCGGCATGGGCATTACGGCCAGCATCAACAACACCTCGCGCCGCACAATGGCGGCTACGGTCGTGGTGGGCAGCCCACCCCGCCAGTGTCCGAAGATGCCAATCTATGGGAGTCGGATGGGCAGATCTCATATGAAATGTACTTCCCCACACCCTCCAACATGACCAAGCTGGACCAGGTCCGACACCACATCACGACGCGAAATGTGTTTGCCCTTCTCTACCATGCGTCCCTTGTTGGCTTATCTCTCTACCAGGCCCTGTCGGACCTGCACTCGCGCCTCGAGTCGTACATGCCTTCCGAGGCCGACAACATTGGCACCATTCTCAACTACCTCTCCGCCCGCGGAATTGATGACGTGCGCAACGATGCCGAGACCGCTGTCAGCCTCCTCGCTTGGAGTGAGGGGAGCGATGTGCGGTGGGAAGAAGGCTGGCGTGAGAGCTTCCTGCACTGTGCAGGCATGTATTCGCAGCTCGAGGCGTGCGCCGACTTCAAGCACGTCACGCCCATCACGCGCGCCCTGCTCGAGCGCGCTTGCCTCGAAACCCAGCTGCGCGTCCAGGCTGCCGAAGAGCGCCTCGCCGCGTTCCAGTACGGCGACATGTGGCCCGGCACCGTGGCGACGACCGCAAACATCAGCGGGCCTGTTGGGGCAGCGCCGGCCATGGCAGCTGCCGACAGGCTCCAGAAATTCTTTTTGCAACATTACACACGTGAGAATAATGGGGCGTGGCCACCGTTGCCAACTTCCCAAGGCAACGAATACCACGCCATTAGCACCCCTCAGGGCGGAGCCGAAGGTGAAGAAGACATGTGGTTGACGAGAGAAGTGGCACAAAAGCTGCAAAAGGACTTTGCCGCTCTGTACGACTATCTCGTCAACCGAGACATAGTATGGGACGGGTCCGAAGCGCGGTCGGGCCGCAAGTGGATGATGGTCAGCGAGAGCGGCAACAGAGGCTTTGAAGCCGATACACCAGATCTGCCCATGACAGACATGCTCATCGAGTTTGACAACAAGCTGCGCTTCCCACACATCCCTCACCCCTATCCTTTAGTCCCGGAGTCCATTCCACCCCCCTTTAGCGCTGGTTCTACCTCTGCGAGCAAGGAAAGCTTGACGATTGGTATGTTTGGCAGCAGGTATTCGACGAAGAAGAACCCAGGCACAAGCCAAGGCAACACATACGGCGGCCAGGGCAACGCTGGCCGACCGGGGGCCGTCGAGCGGCGCATCCAGCTGGCTTACACCGAGGTGACCAACATCTGCATTCTAGGCTCCGAGTTCACGCACTCGGAACTCATCGAGTCCTTTAGCAAATTCGAGAAGACGGACCACATCAGTGAGGTGGACCCGTCGACAGCTCGCCGGGGCCGCTGGGTCCTCATCTACGGCATCCTGCAGACTTTGGCCAGCGTCTCTGTCGACGCACCGAATGTGCGCTATAAAGACGACGTGCCGTACCATCTGTCCCCTCGGCTCAAGGGTGCCAAGATGCCGCCGTGGAAGAGTGGACCGTCGCACGGCGGCGGCCAGGGCCAAGCCAACCCGGAAGAAGCTGCCCACGAACTCTCGCATTGCTGGATCGTTTCGCGCACGTGGAACGGCAACGGAAGTGCTGCCAACAGCGGTGCAGAAAGCTCGACCGAGGAAGGAGGCCACAGTCCCGTCCGAGCCTACAATTTCCCCATGCCACGCGGGCCGCGAAGCACCGCCGGCCGGAGCTCTGTCACAGGCGTGAGTGGCTACCATACGCCCGCCACAGCTCGCTCCATCCGTAGTGCCAGCAGCCGCGCGCCATCAGTTGTCGGAGGGTATCCGTCGCTCAGCTCAGCGGCCAGCGTCATGTCGTACACGGAGAGCGATACAGGCAGTAGTGTGCGCTCGCCGCCGTCTAACACGACGTCGAGAAAAACCGGACGGTCTGCCCGCGACATGGGACTTGGCGTTGGTCCGGGGTCCAGACAGATTGAGAGAGTGGAAGAGCACGAGTGGGCGGCCCCTGGGCAGACGTACGCTTACACCAGCCCGTCGTCTGACGGCGGCGGCGGCGGACCCGCCGACCACAGGCAGTACCAGCCTGCCCCATTAGCTACAAGCGCGGTGGGCGGCCCGTACGGCGGGTTCTTGGTCCTTGACGAGATGATGGATGACCAGAGCTTCATATCGGCCCGTAGTAACCACGACTCCGGCAGGGACAGGGCGGCGCTGAGTGCGGTCCGTGGCGGAGGCGGTGGCGGTGGACGAAAAGGGAGGGGTTATGACAGACCGCCACTGCGGGGCGGAAATGGGGGCAGCCAGAACGCGAGTAGAGAAGGAAGCGTTGGCCCGGTGATTAAGGACTTTGACGAGTTGGATGTTATTGATGACCATGCCCCGTAAGATCATGAGAACCGAGGACTGGATGATTAGGAGGGGCATGTTTTAGAATGTTATTTGAGGCTAATTAGTGGAAATTTGGGTGTCTACTGTTCTGGTCTTGGGGTGAGACGGGATATCCGTCGGTATAAATGAGGTGCTGGGAAAATGGATACCTCAACTTTACAGCAGACCTCCATCCAATTTACTCGTCCGCAGCCACGCTCTGATCTTGTATCACTCATCACCAATACCCTCATCCACATCATCATTTTATAGTTCACGGCAGATGCAGAACATGGAAATTTGAAAGCTGTACATATCAAACCCACCACCCAAGTCACTTTGACGAGTGCAATTGAGAATCGCCCTCGCCCCCTTTTCATATTTCACTTCTCGTCGCCTCCTCTCACCAAAACTCTCACTCCCCCCGTTCCCCTAGGAAAAGGCGAGAAATAATCATGAAACAGCCGCACCTCCTCCTCATCCGTCTCAAACAACTCTAGATCCAAATCCTTGCCCGAGTCGCTCAGCGAACTAAACAGCCGCCCTACGGTGAGGTACATCTCCATCTGGGCGACCTCCATCCCGATGCACCCGCGCGTGCCCCGCCCAAACGGGACAAAGTACTTTAAAGCTTGCGCGCGACCGTTGTCGCCGCCAAGCCAGCGCTCTGGAAGAAAAGCGTGTGGGTTTGGGAAGATCTCCTCGGAGAAGTGCAGGTCGTTTTGGGTGATGGACACAATTGCCTAATTGAATGGGGACATAAGCTTACCAAAGTACGGAACGCATTTGGGGATGATAATTAAGGGAGAGGGACAGAGGGGGGGGGGGATGCTTACGCCTTTGGGAATTGTATAGTCGCCGTATACCATGTCTTGCCTCGGATCAAAGCGCGGCAGCCGGCCGGCCACGCCGCTGAGGCGAAGGCCTTCATTGATTACGCCCGTCTAATAAATGTTGGTAATTAATTTATTCTCAAATATACACCATATGCAACGGAAAGGGGTAAGGAATCATACCAAATACGGCAGGCCTTTCAGCTCCTGATAGGTTGGGTGTCTTCCGTACTTTTCGTGCGCCTGGTCAAGTTCCTTTTGCAGACGAGCTCGCTTTCCAGCGTCAGATAGCAGATAAAAGGTGATGGCCGTCAATGTGTTACCCGTCGTCTCGGTGCCTGCCAGGGTGACAGAGGAGCACTCCCTTTCTACTCGCCAGCGGGTCTTTTCCGCTGGGGGAAGCTGGGAGCTGAGGATCTGCTGGATGAGATTTTTCTCGGCCGCGTCGTCTTGCGGTAGTTTTTCATTGGACTGAGTGGCTACTGCTGCGTCCATTTCTTTGGTGACTGTGATTCCCAGTTGCTAGGTAGTCAGGTCAATATCGGGTTTTTGCTTCTTGCTTCTTCTTTTTCACTGTCTCACCTTGAAGAAGCCTGCAACCCCCAGGGACGCTGGGTTGAGTCTGGTGGCAACCGCAGGCGGGATGGAGCGCATGGCTGGCAAGATCCAGCCGCCTGACAACCTGTTCATCATTCCTAGTACACCAAACTTCCGCATGGCGATCGAGTTGGCGGCATGGTCAAAATCGGGCGAATCGAGGTGCCCAAACGGCTTGCGAAACACAAAAGCCGTGGCCACGTCGGTGGCGAGACAGCGGAAGGCGTCGCCAATGTTGACAACGCCGAACTCACCGCATTGGCCCTTGAACTGGAGCAGGCGACTGGCCAGTTTTGCTACCAATCGCTCAATTTCAGACTCGTGTCGTGCTATCGCGGCAAGAGAAAAATAGGGCTGCATAGCCTCTCGCCGCATCCGATGCACGTCAGCTGGCTCCGACGTGAACGAGTTCCCGCTCGACCCGAACATTGTGTAGTACCGAAGGGGTTTGAATGCCCGCCTGGTGACTTTATAAACTTCAGTCCACTCAGGATCGCGGATGTGTAGCTCCCACGGATTGATGCGGACGATGGGCCCTGGAGATGGGGTCAACCGTTGGCTCCTCGGTCTAGTCAAGCAAGGTGTGTCTTACCGTATTTGTCGTGCATGCGGTTGATTTCAACATAGTAACGCCCTCCACCATCTTTGAAGCAGTCGTAGAAGCCCTCGTACACGGCAGTGAGGGCCGCGAGTTTCGGTCCTGGGAACTTGGCGAGGGGGCTGAGATAGAGCCGGTATATCGCGACCCAAAGAGCTGCGGTAGCGCCAAGTGCACAAAGGCAGGTGGCTATGTCTAGTCTCGTTGCCATTGTGATGATGGTAGCTATCCAAGTAGTCATTGTGTCCAACCCCAGGCGACTCTGGGTCCGACCACAGGACTGCGACAAATTTGAAAAGAGGGGACGCAGAGGGAGGTAGGCAGGTGTTTCGCAGCACACTAGTTCTAAATGACTGCATGAGACTAAACAAGGGTATTTTACCGAGAGTCTGTGTTGGGAATGGTGATACGCGGGGAACATAGTATCTGGGTGGCTGAGTCATCGTAGCATTCAAGTTCAGTGTCTCGCGAATGCAAAGTCAAGAGAGCTCGAGTGCTTTCGCAAGGCTCACACGACTAGTGGACATGAGATACACATCTCAGCCTATTCTCAGGGGGGCGAGGATAATACGTTGAAAACGTTGAGCTGAGCGCAGGTCTCGCTCATCTCTGCAACGGTTATCGTCGAAAATGTCATTTAATGATAAAGTCCAGCTGTCGATACGAAATGGGTGACTTGGAGCGATCTCTCTTCAGTGGTGTGAGTGAGGGTTTTGGGGGGTGATTAGTTCTTATGGAGTGAGATACGGAGCATGTGATCCTTCGCTCCTACGTGGCGTCCACTCGCAACTTTTGGCGACAAATCCCATTTGAGACTGTGAGGATTGAATTGAATTGACAAAGCCAAAGTCAATCAGGGGGGAGATCGACCAAGAGATGGACGAGGCCAAAAAGTAAACATTGCAGGGGCTGTCCGGGGATTGAACCCGGGACCTCTCGCAGAAGAAACTGTTTGAAGAAATCCCAAAGCGAGAATCATACCTCTAGACCAACAGCCCGCTCCACACCAGATGTGATTATCTGTTGGTTGATGACTTTCGGTCGGACTAACACCCATCAAATGCCCAATGTACGGTTCCACGGAGACGAGAAATGTGGACGAAAGCGAGTCTGTGGTTCTCTGTCGTCCAGTCTGCTTGTGCCGAGCCTGTGCGACATTGATTGTTTCGTCTGATCGTTTATCAGACAAACAAAGCAAACAATTATTTCATCTTGCCTCACACATTGGTTCCCCCGGACAAGTTATTCCAACAAAATCGGCTCAAAAGTCAAGTTCCGGTCCGCGAGCTCTCCCAACATTATGCCGTCGATATAGCAAGCCCCAACAAGTTGAAACGTCGGCTCCATCGGTTCGAGATCGGCAACGGGGTCGGACAGGACTGGAGGAGCCCGAAGCACATACGGGTTCTCTGCGCCAGCAGATATGCTGATAGTATCCCCAAGCTGCGTTAACGGCGGTACTAGTCCAAAGTATCCGCGTTTGGTGATACAAAATCGCTTGCCCCTTGCCCACCGCAGACACTCCAAGATTTGCTCTCTGTGACTGGTATAAAGTGCCCACACTGATTGGAATCGCACATTGTCGCTGGCGTGTAGGGATTGTATGGAGTCGATTTCCTCCTGCATTTCATGCTGGTCTACTTCGATAGGGACAGTCCCGTCATCATCCCGCTGCTGCTTCTTGGGCAGGATGGTGCGCCAGAGCAGGCTCTCACCGTTGTCGCCAGGATACAGACAAAAATACGCCCCTTTGGCCATCTCCAAGCCCACGTCGATTCCGGCGATTAAAGTTTTCATGGTGTTGACCTGAGTCGCCTGGTCTGTGGTGGTGAGAGAGCTACCAAATTTGAGCTCGTCCAGTCCGGCCGGTACCCAAGACGGCAGCTTGGAGCTAACTTGTAAGCCATAGGTAGAACTTTTGGCCCGGACCCTGCAGTGTCTAATACCAGCTAGATCCAGAGTCCCCACGAATCCTTCACGAAGCGTAGTAAAGCGGGCGGTCGTAGTGAGGATTGTGCTGGGCTCTAATGCATAGTCAACCATCACAACACCTCGGGCAGCCCCTGTTGAGAGACCCGGAATTCCGTAAATTCTATCCCGAGGGTCTGTCGACGCAAAGTTGTCACATACCCTCAGAACTTGATGGAGCGGCTGTCCGACCACTTGCTCGTTGCTGAGGTTTGCGATTGAGTTTCTGTTTTCTTGAGCCCAGGTCCGAATTGCGCTCAATGAACCGATGTTCTCGAGGCCCGCGATCGATTTGGTAGCCAGTTTGTCGGAGCTACCAAATCCATTGATTAGAGATCTGAACAGCTTTTTTTTGGTTTAGTACCGAGACGACCTTTGAAAGAACTTCCCAGGGGAGCTCCTGATGACCAAGCCTGAGTACTAAGACCTTGGCGAACGCTGCCCCTTGTACGATCCAGATGCGAGTAAACCATTCGTTGGTCAGGGATGATTACGTCCAGCCGCTTCTTGCTATGATATCTTAGATATGCTTTAAAAAGCTCTGCAGCTAGACTAGTGCTTCGTTGTCGACCTCCAGTCCATCCGGCATAACCGAAAACAAAGTTGAAAACGGGGCTGAGTGCAATGCGGGCGCGGCCCCAGCCAGCCGAGCACCTTATCGGCGCCGCGGTAGATTCGGCCCATGCCCATGCCCTGCCAGCTCTTCTCTTCTACGTTTTCTTGATTGATGCAAATGGCATCTATCCACAGCAACCTTGATGTCTTCTCGTCTCGAAGACAAGTCAACATGGTGTATAGGGACTCTGAAACCAGAAATCTTTGTCCGTCGAGATAGATGGGTTGCTTCTAGCCCTGCGAATCCCAGCGGTACGAAACCGCTTCGTACTTTGGGACATCAAAGATTCGAGCGGCAAGGAGGGCTCCCTGGACGGGCGCTGGAAAGCTCCCAGGCAACAGTTTCAGCAGCCTAATTTCGGACCTCTCCTTCCTGAGCGGCTCGTACTCAAAGTTTTTAACACCACGGTAGGATTCCCAGAACGTGAAGCGGTGGGCCCTCCTCAAAGTCCTTCCCCACAGACGAGACGTCATGGTGAGAGGCCAGTCGTGTAGGAACCACAACCCGTTTATAACGAAGCTGGGGTAAAACTGCCCGGTGATCAGTACGAAAAAGAACGATGCTGCAAGGATTTGGCCGGCGAAGAGGGAATAGCAAACCCAGGGCACGCGACGGCCATCAGCACCAATGATGAAGTCGGCAACCTCTTCAATGCGTAGAGCTGTGTATATGCAGGCCAGCTAATGTGCAAGACTAACAAGACAATTGTCCTGCCCGGGTATTAGTTCTTCGTCCTTATCGGGGTTGTCGTCTGCAACTATCGGCAATGGTGTTGTTATTGAGGAGGAGGAATGAAAGATCGGAGATAACATGGCCGATAGCGAAGGAATAGTGGACGAAGCCGTGATCCAGATGGTAACAGCCAGGTTCAACGCACCCGGTTTGGTCAACTGGCGACGAAATACGAATACCAACGGCGCTCCTGTGAGAAGGATGCGCCGTGGCTTCTGCGCAAGTCCAAGGGCGGCAGCGGCGAGAACAGCCAGGACAGAGGAATACCCAAGCTCTATAAGAAGCGGAAAGTATTCCACGTCGAGGATCAGACATATCATATATTTTGAAACGGTTGAGAACAGCTCGCCGGCATGGCCGGGGAGGGGTGACGATGGATAGTCGAATATGGCCCTGGTCGACCAAGGCTCGTCGTCGTCGATTGGTATCCGAGGCATGGGGGCTGGTCTAGTTCCGGGTAGCCCAGTGCAAGGTGTCAGTGTATTTTCTGTTTCTTATGAGGCGAGATGAGAGGACCTAGGTGCCTTATCTCTCCACATTATGCTATTGATGGGCTTGTTGAAATACGGCAGGCCGTTAACGAGTGTGCGATTCAAGTCCGGGCAGTGCGCGGGGGGCCCGATTGCTCCTGCCATACGAAGTAGGTACTTGCTTGAACTTTTCAAGGGACCGTTTCACTCGTTGGATATTCGATGAATTAGGCAACGCTACCCCTTTTTACTAGGTATTTAAAGTCCAACAACATCCTGCGGGGGCTTGATCTAGGAGCTTCGCTCTAAGATTTTGCTGTGTCTTCAAATACATTTCATATTATGTGTGCCTAAGCAGTGATGCAATGCACAAGATTATAAAAAGCCATCCGAGTTAATTTTCTATGATATAATAAATCTATTGAGGAGATACAAAATACCAGTTATAATTACGTGATTCCATTTCTATTTTCGTTTCAACTCTTTCTCTCGCCCCAACTTAACCGGCGTGAAAATCATTATGTTTAGTCATCAAACGCTGTAATGTTAGTACTGACTACAATCCCCACCACCAAGGTCAACGACTTAACTCATTTGTAGCCTCTATAACAATTATCAAGTTCATGGGTCTCGCCAACGAGACCACTTGGACTGTTTGGAAACTCCTCACTCCCTGTACCTAACCCATTGCCTCGACGACCTCCCGCTGCTGCTCAGTCTTCTGATAAATTCCGCCCTCCTCTCTTGCTGCCCAGGCTTGGGTTCTGGAGGCTGGGTCACAGGCGCGGGTCGTGGCCTTCGCTCAGGCCGTGGAATGCCCAGATGGGTCCAGACCATATGCTCGTGCTCACAAGCCTTGTTCCAAATGCCCCAGTACGACGTCATCCAGACCAGGAAAACGGCATTGCCGCGGTACGTGGCATTCCGGTCCTTCATATTCTCACAGTAGCGGGTCTGAGCAGTGTACCGATCGGCTGAGATCTCCCCGGCCCGGTACTTGTGTCGTTGCTCCTTAATCCAATCGTCAATGTCTTCCTCGCGGAATCGGTCATGCCAGAGCTTCTCATCCCGCAAAGCCGATGCGAAGTCGCAGGTCTTGCAGCGTGGGAGGCTTCGATCAAAGTGTTGGTAAGGGACTACGTCTGTGGCATTCTTGAAGAATTCGGAGAGCAGAGGTGGGAAATCGACTACGTGGTCCTCGCCTCCAGTACACTAGTACTGGAAAATTTCATAGGAACGACGTCCCCTTCTCAATTGCCGCTTGCTGCTGGAGGTTGTAACGGGCATGCTGGTGGGCCTGCGGGTGCGAGTAGAGGGGTACCGGATGCCGGGTGAACCGGGGTTCTCGTCGTAAGGGGGAGAGTAAGGGGGATATGCTGAGTTGGATACTTCAGGTTCGCTGGGCTTCACATGGCGTCTGATGGGCTCTTCGCGGGGCCTGATATACTCTTTACGGGCCGGGCTGGGCTCCTCACGGGTCTTGCTGGGCTTCTCACGGGGTTTGCTGGATTCCATGTCGGTTTCTGGCTCAGAAACTACACCGAGACTGAGTTCAGGTTCGTCCTCCACTATTGGCTGCTTCTAGGAGTCTGACCTGGGCCGCCTCAAGATAGGCGAGTACATTGTGTACTTTCGTCAAGGGCTGCAAAGTTTATGAATATTTGTTGCTGTTGCTGTTGCTGTTGGGTTGGGTGGATGAAGCAGTTGTTGTGATACGCGATCTTGCAACGAAGACGAGAAACAAGACCGTCGGTTCGCTCCATTTTAATTGGCAAACCAAATGCAAGTGTCAAAGTCCAAGTCTTTGTTCTGTCAAGATAGAACGGCCCCGAGGCGATCAAATGTCAAAGCTTCCAAGAATGGAATTCTTCACCAATTGAAACAGACCATAAATTCATTTGAGACGTTGGTATCAAGTCGGAGGATGGCCCCAATAAAGCCCAAAACAAAGGGGCTTGTTTTGTGCCAAGAATCACGGTGTGCGGGTCCAACTAATTATTCCTAATCCCATTCATTCGGGGCGTTGTCGCTCCTCATGCCAACCCCCAAACGCATGGTCGGGAGACGGCCAATACCTGTCATTTTGTCGGCGAATAGAATGCGAGGCCAGAAAGAAGTTGGAGACTTTGTGACACAAGGGCCGCACATATCGACAAAGAACACAAGACAAAGCGGCCATGCCGAATGGCCGTTCTGGCAAACAACCTGGAAGTTGTGGGACAGACGAAATGTATCCATGCCAAAAGTTTTGTCCTCAACAGCGCAGCGGGAGGCTTTGCACTGCCAGGAAAGCGGGCATGGACAATTCAGGATTTATCTATCCTCCCATTTCCCCTCTAGAATGCCATTGCAAAAAGACTTGGACCAGAGTGAATAGGGAGGAATCAGTTTTATGATGAAGAAAAAAAGAAAAGAGGAAGACAAACCAATTGCGAAAACCTTTTTAAAGGGAATCCGGGATTTTTTGCAAGTGGGTCCTGCCTCCCCAGCCAATCAGGAAAGGGGGATATCGGCATTCCCCCTGCGCCGAATGAGTCAGCGGGAGGGAGTGGCGCTGCCAAGCCGACACTTCACTTTTTTGGTGTCTTCCGTCCCATGGGGGGTCAAACTTGAGTGGTGGTGTGGATTTTGGACGAAAACGCCAGCCCCTCCCTCCCCTCCAACCTGGAACTCTTGCACTTTGTTCACAGTACATCTCCCCTCCAGATTTTCGCCAACCTTGCGCAGCGACTCCTATCACTCCGCATAAATACAGTTGCCACTAGAAGCCCTCTTTCGCCTTGCCAAACCACAGACTCTTCGAACCCAATCCCATCCAACGCCCTTCACCCCTCCATCATCACCTTTGCGCGGAAATATACCCCGCGTTTCAACCCCTCATTCTCACCAAGACACTTCGCAAGTGTCCAATTTCAAAATGGCAGGCGGATCAGGTGCTCCTGGTGCGAACTCGCGTGGCCGGGGCGGCAAGTTTAGAAAGTTTACTCGTGGTGGTAAGTGCAATCGCTCCTTTCCTGTCTGTCATTAGGCCGGCTGCTGACGGACGAGCGCACTCCCTCTAGGTGGCAAGCACTTCTCCCGCGATCTTGCGCCCCTCGACTCCAACGGCAACGAGATTAGAGTGAAGAAGGACGACGGCGACTCCGAGGAGGACAGCAGCGAGGAAGAGTCGTCGGAGGAGGAGTCGGATGACGATGCCGGGCCCTCCAAGGCACCGGCGGCCGAGCTGAACCGTGAGGCGCGCAAGGCAGAGAAGAAGGCGCGCAAGGAGGCCGCCGCAGCCCGGGCCCGGGGTCAGACAGTCCAAGTAGGTGACATGCCGTCCAGCGGCTCGGGGGAAGACAGCGACGACGACGACGCACCCATGCCCGCCAACCCGAACCACTCCAAGGCCTCCCGCAACCAGACCAAGGCCCCTCCAAAGTCGCCCTTGGACGAGGTTACCGAGGGCGTTAAGAAGGTCACTGTAGCTGCGGGCACACCGAGCCGGCGTGAGCGCGAGGCGATTGAGGCGGAAAAGGCGAAGGAGAGGTACATGAAGCTGCACGAGGCAGGCAAGACGGACGAGGCAAAGGCAGACCTGGCTCGTCTGGCGCTCATCCGAGAGAAGCGAGCAGAAGAGGCAGCCCGGAAACAGGTATGCGCCCCTAAAAACCACATACATGAGATTTACCACTTCATTGCGCGAATGCTAACCCTGCTTGTCCAGGCCGAGAAGGAAGAGCGGGAAGAGCAGGAGAAGGTGAAGAGGGCTATGACCGAGAGCCAGGCGAAGAAGCGCTTGGAAGCCATGGGCCCAGGCAAAAAGCTCAACCGCAAGAAATAAGGCTCGCCCCTTTATGTAGTTCCTCTCACGTTCGGCGCGATGCTGTTGCTGCTATTATCCATTATTACCTGGCACCCATTGCCGAGTTTTGTCTCATCTATCCATATGCGCATGTTCAACTTTTGAATATTTTACACGAGCTGAAGCCATTCCATATAACCGTATAACCGACACCCCGTGAAAATGCCACCTCGAAATTGATATTCACAAGAACATGGAATTGGCCGCCCATGTGTTATGCCAATCCATCAATAGTGTCGGTTCCAACAGTCTCCTTCCAGAGACCGTCGAAATCAATGTCGCTGGCCTTGAACAGATCCCTGATCTTCTGGGCGACCTCGATTTGCTTCTCCTCGGAAAACCCGCCCGGCTGCGAGGTTTCGAACTGGATAATCTCGATCCACCGGAAGAAGAGTTCCTCCTTGCCCATAGCCTGCAGCGCGTCACGGAAGGCAAAGACCTGGCGGCGACGGTCCTCGTCCTGGGCAGACTCGCCAGTCGCCAGCTCGAGGACAAGCCAGCCGTGCTTCTTGTTGTATAGAAGGGCCAGCGAGCGGAACGAGTCCAGCGTGAGCGTCTTGGCATCGATGAGCGCCGTCGCATGCACCATCGCCGCCCAGTCCAGGTCCCAGTTGGCGTCCATGGTCAGGTAGCCTGTCTTTTGCTGGAGCAGCATCGGGGACATGGCGTCCCGGACATTAGACCACAGCAAGCCCCGTCCTCCCTCGTCGGCCTCCGACGTCACGTCGCCGAGGGTCTGGTCCCACGCCCGGCTGCGCCGCACGTAGATCTCGCGGTCCCGGAACCCCACCGCCCACCGCCACGCTACTGGACTGCTGCTGCTGCCGCCGCCGCGGCTCTCTGGCGAGAAGATGGGGCCGATCAAAAACTCGACAGGCCACGGCCACACAAACACGGCGAGGCAAAAGTCCAAGATAAAGGTGAACCCGCGACCAAGGACGACGTAGGCGAGCTCGGTGTAGCTGAGGTCGGCGGCATAGACGGTGGTCTCGTTGGGGTAGCCCAGCGTCGACGTCATGAGACGGAGGTAGTACGGCAAGATGAACCACATGCGCCAGGCAAACAGCAGGGCCACGACAGCGTTCATGAGCACCGGTACCATGAAGATCTTGCGCTTGATGGCGGCTTGCCTCGAGTCGACGTGCGCGATGTAGATGTGCTTCTTGGAGAGGGCCTCGTAAAACGGCTTTAGGCTCTCTGGGGCGGCCTTGAACGGTTTTGGAGGGCCTGATGATGACGACGAAGAGGCGTTAGTCGTCGTCGTCTTGGCTGACTGTTTTGATCTTTTCTGAGGTGCCATGTTGGTCACGTTTTCATGCAAAACTTGATTAAGAGAAGAAAAGAGAAAAGGATCGGAATCGGGCGCTTTCAAATTTCAAGGACGAAAAAAATGGGGGTTATTTTGCACAAGTAAAAGAAAAAAAGCCCGTGTTGCTGCTTTTGGCGAACAAAGTACGCGTGGATGAAGAATTAAAGGGGGCGGCGATAAAAAGTTGACGGAGATGGTGAGATGAGATGCATCAAAATTCATGTTTTCCACATCCAACCCTAACCCCGGCCCAAGCCAAATCGACCCACCAGGCAAAAGCCAGTCGCGTTGCGTTGCGCTGCTAGACTCTGGGGAAATTTTGGGGGTCGCCAATCCGCAACGGCAAATCTCCATCTCCAAAACCCTCACGCCTGCCCATTTATATCAATCATTTGGAAGCGCCATGCCCCTTCCCAATCGAGGATCATGAGGGGAGGACTATGGAAGGTAAGTAAACTAGCGCGCAAGCCCAGCTGTGTAGCTGCCCTTTTCTTCTTTTTTTCTTCTTTAGATGCTCATTATTCGTTTCTCGTCTCTAGAAACAAAACCCTCCGTCTGCGTCGAGCTTGACGAGCTGTCGCCACGGACGGTGCCATGTTCTTCTTCATCCTGCCGTCTTTCGGCGCCCATATTCCAGTTCGCCATCTAGCAGCCCAGCTCTGGGCCTGCCGCTAAAGCCCCGACAAACCTCGACGGGGTACAAGCCGACACCGATTCTCCGAAAGCCAGCGAGTCTCTATCCCCTCCCTTCCGCCTCCAGCAAGAATGGCCAGGGTGCCTCGATGGATGGTGGAGGATGGGGAGCGCTTGGGGTTCAAAAATCGACCGGTGCTGGGTCAAGACAGTCAACAACGGGCTGGGGAGCATTGGGAGCTGGCTCAATGGGAAGTACTCGGCCAGCAGCACGCTTAGGGGCTTCGTCTCTGGCCTCGACACCAAGCTGGAAGCTGGCTGGGGATTCCGGGGGCGGAGGCTTGCCCTCCCATCAGATCACGACCCGAGAGAAGCTACGGCAGGAGGCGCCGTCTTCTCAGCCGACAAGGGGGGCGGCGCCAGCTCCTCGCCCGAGTCCCTCGAACCTCCCCCCTTCCCAACCGGCGCAACCGACATTGCCGGTTCGAGATTATCTCCGGAACACCGACCCCAGGATAGACCCACGAAGGAGAGGGAATACATCGACTTCTCCCCCAAATATCTTGACCAACTCTTTTACGCCTCCCGAGCGCGCAGTAGGGGGGGGATCAACGCAACGCCCTTGGCATCCTCAACCGGCGACACCCGTTAACTTGGGATCATCGGACGGAAGCTTTACAATGTCCAAGTGGGCGGCAAGGGACCCACAACCACCGCATCCCGCTTCACTCCCTCGCCCGGAGGGGCCCGCTCGGCCGGATTATGGTGAAATCCGACGACAGTCTTTTATGCCATCTCCGCGCAAACCATCCAACAGGCCGAACGCCCAGGCCCAAGACCAGGCCCAGGCTCAGGATAACGACAGAAACTGGCCACAGCGGGCTCCAACATCAAACCCATGGTCGTCCTCCCAGCGTTCACCTCCTAACAACTCTGCCAATTATGGGCTGCCGAGGGACGACATGCCTCGAGCTGCCCGTTCCGATGAAGGGGGCGTGGTCATTAGGAGAACACTTTCCCATCACAGGCCCGCACCGGGGAATAATGCAACCTTGGAATGGGGTGGACTTACTCGAAGATCTGATCCTAACCGCAAGCCTGGTGCCACGGAAGCCCTGGGAAATCCCATGCCGAACCCTTCGGAACAAAGGCCAGGACAATCCAGTGATGCCACGTCCGATTTCTGGGCTCAAGCAAAAGACCGATTGGCGACTACAGGAAGCCATACCCCCCCGCCCAAGGCAGACCGTCAAGTCCAGGGTTCGAAAATGTCGTCCTGGGCAGAGGTTGAGGCACAGGTCATGAACCCGCCCAAGGCAACCACGTTAAGGTCAGACTATGAAACCTGGGGCTGGGTTGATAGCCACGTCGGTGTCGAAATAACTCCTGAACCCCGCCGCGAAGCCCGGGGCCAGGCGAGGGTGGCAGACGGTAATCGAAACCGAGCTGGGCTATCTTACAGTCGCCCTGCAATCCTTCCAGCTGTTGAAGAGCGCACGCACCTTCGAAAGGACCGCAATGCGCGTGTGCAGAAAGACAAGAGAGAGAAGCCCCGGCAGTACAGGGTGCGAGGCGGCAACGAGGACGAAGAGTTTGATGTGGACTCGTACCGTGAGCACCGCCAGTCCAAGGCTGAGAAGAAAGCCGAGAAGGAAAGGCAAAGACAGCTGGCCCTGGCCGCGGCGGGTCCGATTCCCATTCTCATCCCGCAGTTCATTAGCGTTTCGAATCTCGCAAGCGCTCTGAGCGTGAAGCTAGACGTCTTCTTGGACCAGTTGATGGAACTGGGATTCGACGACGTCGGCAAGGACAACATCCTTACGGGCGAGACAGCCGCGCTCGTGGCCCAGGAGTACGGGTTTGAGCCTACGGTAGATGCCGGCGAGGACGAGGACCTGAAGCCGCGCCCTCCGCCCGAGGATCCCTCCTCGCTGCCGCCGCGGCCACCCGTCGTCACCATCATGGGCCACGTCGACCACGGCAAAACCACCCTGCTGGACTGGCTCCGCAAGTCGTCCATCGTGGCCAAGGAACACGGCGGCATTACGCAGCATATTGGCGCCTTTTCCGTCAAGATGTCCACGGGCAAGCAGATCACGTTCCTCGACACCCCCGGCCACGCAGCCTTCTTGACCATGCGTCAGCGAGGCGCAAACGTGACCGACATGGTCATCTTGGTTGTTGCTGCCGACGACAGCGTGAAGCCGCAAACAATCGAGGCGCTCAAGCACGCCCGTGCCGCCAAGGTGCCCATCATTGTTGCCATCAACAAGATCGACAAGGAATCAGCCAACATTGAGCGCTGCAAATCCGATCTCGCCGCCCACGGTGTCGAGATTGAGGACTACGGCGGTGACGTGCAAGTCGTGTGCGTCAGCGGTAAGACGGGCCTGGGCATGGACGACTTTGAGGAGAACATCCTCCTCCTGTCGGACATGCTCGATATCCGCGCCGAGCGGGACGGCATGGCCGAGGGGTGGGTCCTCGAGTCGAGCATCAAGCCCATGGGGCGCGTCGCCACCGTACTGGTCAAGCGCGGCACCTTGCGGCCGGGCGACCACATTGTAGCGGGGCTGGTGCACGCCAAGATCCGCTCGTTGCGGAACGAGGCCGGCGTCGAGATTGACGAAGCACTCCCGGGCACGGCCGTCGAGATTCTCGGCTGGAAGGACGAGGAGCCCCCCGCCGCTGGCGACCAGGTTCTCCAGGCCCCCGACGAGGGCAGAGCCAAGGCCGCCGCGCACTACCGCCTCGAACAAAAAGATCGCGAGGAAGTCATCGCGCAGATGGCGCAGGTGGAGGAGGAGAGGCGCGAGCACGACCGCCTCAGGGCCCTTGCCAAGAAGGAGCTACAAGCTGTCCCAAAGAAGGGCCGCAAAAGGGTGTCTGGGAGAGGACGAGAAGACTATTCTACCGGCGAGGAGGAGGAGGGCGGCACCAAAATGGTCAACTTCCTCGTCAGGGGCGACGTGCACGGCTCGGTCGAAGCCGTCTGCGGCTCCGTCTTGGAGATTGGCAGCAACGAAGTGCGCCCGCGCATCCTGCAGTCCGGCACGGGCCAGATCACCGAGTCGGACGTCGAGCTGGCCCAGACCTCGGGCGCCACCATCCTCAACTTCAACAACCCCATCTCGGGCCAAATCAAGCGCATGGCCAACGATGCCGGCGTCAAGATTTTGGACCACAACGTCATTTACCATCTGGCCGAGGAGGTCCGCGAGACCCTGTCGGGGCTGCTCACCCCCATCATCTCCATCAAGGTTGTCGGCGAAGTCGAGGTGCTCAAGGTGTTCAAGATCAACATCAAGGGCCGCGACTATATGAACATTGCTGGGTGCAGGGTCCGCAACGGCGTGGTCAAGTTCAACTCCAAGTGCCGCGTGATGCGGCATAACGAGGCCGTGTTTGAAGGTATGCTGCTCTTCTGCCCGTCTTGCCATTACTGTCCATTTACTAATATGCTTGCGTCACAGGCCCGCTCGCGACCCTCAAGCAGGGCAAAAAGGAAATCGAGGAGACGCGCAAGGGAACCGAGTGTGGTATCTCCTTCAAAGATTGGGACGACTTCCAAGAAGGCGACAATATCCGGGTCATTGAGGAGATTACGGAGAACAGGCATTTGTAACGATTGGTTGGGATGTATTAAACAGGGAGGGAAGAGGCATTGCCTGTGTATATTGTTGTAAGAGAAAAGGCAAGGGGCATAGAGACCGGTGCATCGTCACGACGTACATATACATATATACCAAGGGAAAGAAAGGGTCGTGGTTGGTATAGATGGGGAGACGGGAGCACATGGAAGAAAAGATAGAACGGGCAAGAGACAACAAACCCTCCTTACTACAAGCCACTTTATATTTCAAGCTAGAACCTTCCATTTTTTTTGGGTTGTAAATAAATGCATAGCACACTTTATGTCATCCGTCTTATTTTATAATTTGGATGAACAAGACGACCAGATGAAAAGGAGGTTTTTGAATTACATCTGTAGGTAAATAATAGCAGAAGCGTTGCTTGACGTCTCACTCCCGGCTACCGCCTACCGCCTCTTGGGCGCGGATATCGAAGCAGACGAAAATGTCCTGCTCGTTGTGGCGCGCGACCGCTCGTTCTCGAGCTTGGCAAGCCCTATCCTGTCAGTGACAGGCGTGGCGTTGATGATGTTGTCGAACTCGTCGTCTTCCTCCTCGCCATTGTCCGAGTCAGGCTCCGCGTCCGAATCAGGCTTGAGTTGTTGTTGTTGCTGGGGTCGAGGGATCGCTTCTACCGTCGCTTTTTTCTTGGAGTCTAGTTCGGCTGCAAAGGGTTTCGAGGCCAGGATTTTGCGCCTGATAGCTTCCATTTCAGCGGCTGCAGCAGCCTCGTCGTCGTCGTCGTCGCTGTCGTCGGATATGTCAAAGGGGTCTTTGGCTTGTTTTAGAATGGGTTGTGTGCCTAGGTAGATGCCATCAGGTGCCTCTTCGTCGTCGTCGTCGCTTTTTGCTTCGTCGTTTTCGTCCTCGTCGTCTTCCGACTCCACCGGCGCCCTGTGGTTCACATTGCCACCCTCCCAGATATCCGCCGACGGCCCCTCCTCGCGGCTCGCAGTGTATTCCCTATCCAAACGCGCCAGCCAGTCCGTCTCGGCCTGCTTCACAGCGGCTGCGTCCTCGCATGCCGCGTACTTTTTGAACAGGGTCGAGTTGATCTCGAGAAACGCGGAGCCGTACGAGAAGGGCGCCAGCACGGACTGCGCCCACTCCAGCTTGCCGCAGATGGCGAATGCCGCCGCCAGGGCCTCGACGCAGTTCAGCCGGTACGGCTTGCCGTAGTTTACGCTGTTGGCGGCTACGAGGTACGGGAGCAGGCGCTCGCATTTGCCGCCGACTTTTCCCCACTGCACCTCCTTGGTCCGCGCCCACGAGCACTCGACGACGGCGGCGCCGTGCTGTTCCAAGAGGGGCAGATCGGCGGGGGAGACGACGGTTTTGCCGTTGGGCGTGATGATGACGCCCGCGTGGCGCTGGCCGAGGTGCAGTTCGCGCATCAGACCCAGCTTCATCAGGCGCTTGCCCGAGCACCGCTTCGGGTCGCAGTGGCCCAGGTCCCAGCATGCGGCCTTGAAGGCCGGCCGACCATAGCTGCTGGTCCCCTCGCCGTTCTCGTTGCCATCATCTTCGTTGGTGTTGTTGTTGTTGGTGTTGTTGTTGTTGGTGTTGTTGTTGTTGTTGTTGTTGTTGTTGTTGTTGTTGATGATGTTATCCTGGTCCTCTGGTCGACGAGAGCTGCCGCGTGGTGGTCCGCGATGGATGTGTTTCCCCCTGGACGAGAAGTTGTCCTTCTTGTGGCGAACCATAATGTGAGTTAGTGTATGTGTAAGGGTTTAGCAGTATTGTATAACGTCGGCGAAAAAAAAAAAAAGAATTCTCTATGACGCAGCTATGTACATATCGCGATGTAATCCGCTACAGCGTTGCTGGTGGTGTTCATCGCATTTCGAATGCATTCATGGTGGGGTAAAATTAATTAAGGAAAGCCACTCAACCCCCACCACCTCCCCCGCTCCTGCAACTCACCGTTAGTTGCGCAGCGGACCCCACGATAGCGACATTCCAGACGACTAAAGCCCCCCTGGACAATACACGTGTATTCCTCAAACGGGGCAGTCATCTTGCGGCTTTCACCGACCCCGACCAACAACCCCTCCCAAGAGGCCCGAGCTTCTTCGACATGATCCCGACCCAGATGGATTGATTGATTGACCTGCCTGCGCCCCAGAGATTCCAGGTACCTACGTACCCCTTGCCCATCTCACCACGAGTGGATGCTGCCGCCTGCCCGCAACGAACGCCGAGGTGGCCAGAGCCTAAGTAAGGCAAGGTATTGACGACGACCTGCCTCGAAATTGGTTGAACGACACGACGCTTTTCGAATTCGTTGCGTGTCGCCTAGCTGAGCCGAGTTGCGCAATCTGTTTGCTATCTGGGGGCGACTTGGTTGGGACAGCGGGAACGAGTGGACAGCGTCCCCGCGCAACCTCCCTCGCCTGGCCAGGCCACCACCACCACCATCGACAGTCAGACATCCATACCTCCCTGCCTGGCAAGTGACATCGACACCACCACCACCACCATATTATCACCATACACAGCCAAGCCCGCACCATGGAGGCAGCTTCGGCGCGGTACGCCGCTAGAGACCGCTGGGGCGAGACGGCCCTCCCAGCGCCGTCGCAGCTGCACCGCTTCATCCAGGCCGCCTGCAGCCCCGAGAACTACGAGCCCAACCTCGCGCTCAACCTCGAGATCGCCGACCTGATCAACGCCAAGAAGGGCTCAACCCCCCGTGAGGCCGCCATGGCCATTGTCAACTTTGTCAACCACCGCAACGCCAACGTCTCGCTGCTCGCCCTCAATCTGCTCGACATCTGCGTCAAGAACTGCGGCTACCCCTTCCACCTCCAGATCAGCACCAAGGAGTTCCTCAATGAGCTGGTGCGCCGCTTCCCCGAGCGCCCCCCCATTCGCCCCACCCGTGTCCAGCTCAAGATCCTCGAGGCCATTGAGGAATGGCGCGGCACCATCTGCGAGACGAGCCGCTACAAGGAGGACCTGGGCTTCATCCGCGACATGCACCGCCTGCTGAGCTACAAGGGCTACACCTTCCCCGAGGTCCGCCGCGAGGACGCCGCCGTGCTGAACCCGAGCGACAACCTCAAGTCGGCCGAGGAAATGGAGGAGGAGGAGCGCGAGGCCCAGTCGGCCAAGCTGCAGGAGCTCATCCGGCGGGGCACCCCCGAGGACCTCCGCGAGGCTAACCAGCTGATGAAGGTCATGGCCGGCTACGACACACGCTCCAAGGTCGACTACCGCGCCAAGGCCGCCGAAGACGTCGGCAAGATCCAGCAAAAGGCGCGCCTGCTTGAGGAGAGGTTGCAGGCCTTCCAGCCGGGCGACAAGATGGTGGACGGCGACGTCTTCTCCGAGCTCGCCTCGGCCCTGTCGAGTGCCCAGCCAAAGATCCAGAAAATGTGCGAGGAAGAGTCGGAAGACCACGAGGCCGTGGCAAAGCTGCTCGAGATCAACGACAGCATACACCGGACCGTCGAGCGGTACAAGCTGCTGAAGAAGGGCGACGTGGAAGCCGCCAGGCAAATAGCCATGGGGGCACCCATTCCCAAGACCGGCGGCGGGGCGAAGAGTGCCATGAACGAGCTGTCGCTGATTGATCTTGATGTGGATGCGGATACCAATGGCGCGGGGTCCCAGCCCGCGCCTCGAGCTGGCGGGATCGAGAACGATCTCCTGGGCTTGTCGATAGGCGAGCCCGCCAGCTTTGGACAGACGACTGGTGGCATCCAGCTTGGATTCGGTGCCAATACCAGTGCGTGTCCTCTGAAGCGAAAGTCAATAATAAATATACAACAACAACTTTGCTAACACTGTTGTCAGATATCCCCGGCCCAGCACTCCTCTCGTCCGTAACACAAAGCAACACCGCAGCAAAACCAGGGCAGTCCAACAACACAGCATCCCCCCCTGGGGCTTCCTCCTCCTTTTCCAATTTTGCCTCTTTTACTTCGGCCCCAACATCCAAATCCAACACACCTCAGCCCCCGCTCTCCATGCGCTCTGCCTTTTCACCACCTCCGCCACCTTCTTCTTCTGTAGACCCCTTTGCCGCACTTGGGTCACATTCTTCATTTTCTTCCACAGCTGCCCCTCCGCCGGCAAAGAACGACGACGACGAGTGGTCCTTCTCCTCGGCGCTACCGCCCGAAGCCCCTCCGTCGCCGCCGCAGCAGCCTCGCGAACAGCGCGCTGTGGTCAGCAACACAAACCTCAAGATCGACCTGCTCGCCAATCGTGCTGTGGCGTCTGCACCGGCAATTTCTCTACTGTTCCTTTTTACGAATAACACCGCCCAGCCCGTGACGGAGCTGCACTTTCAATTGGCAGTGACCAAGGTGCGTTTCTCTGTTCAAGTATTTTTTTTTTTAAATGAATGGTGGCACTAACTCCCTGAAATAGGGGTATAAACTTCAACTGACTCCACAGACGGGGAGGAGTCTGGAACCCAAGCAGAGTAGGGGTGTTACCCAAGCGATTAATGTCTGGCACGCGGGGGATAAAAATAAAAAGGTAGAGGGCATCAAACTAAGGTGGAGAGCGGCGTATAAAGTCGGCGGCGAGCTCAAGGCGGAGATGGGGGAAATTCCAGAGTTTAGTGTTGCGTGACGGCAGGCGGTTGCGTAAGCCGAGAGGATGTTTATGCCGGGCGAGACGGGTAGAATAGCGGTTGTGGAAGAGAATATAATTATTCATTTAAGCCTTGGCTCAGCGTATGCCTACTCACCGTGGGAGTTGTAGTGAGCTTGATGAGTGAGGGACCGAAATGTGAGAGAATAAAGCTACAAGCTGTGATATGACTTCAAAAAGACAAGACGGGGTTATAAAAAAATCATTTAAATACTATTCTCGCTCACTTTCGTGTCTCAGCTCTTGTTGTACCTAGCCATCCTAAACCTGTCTGCCCTACGCCCTACTTCACCTACCTGGCACACAGTGTCTATGTGCGCCATTGATCCGTTCAAGTAAGTATATACCTTATCCTTGCGTCCAATTCTAATCTGTCCATCCATCCATCCATCCCTAACCCGATAGATACCTTACCATGTTACATCCCCCCTTTCTTATCTTAACCAAACCCTATCTATCCCATTCTGTCTGTCTGTCTGTCATATCCCGTCTTATACCCAAAAATAACCCCAAACTAGAACCATAATATCCAATTTCCAACAAAATCGATAAATAATAACCCTAAAATAAACCAAATTAAACTAAACACAAAAACGAACGTGTTGGAGTGAGATGAGATAAACAGATAGAATCTATGCTTCATTTCATTTCCCCGAGATACCCAACCCGTCAAAATCCGTCCCTCTCACACTGGCACTACCATCCCCTTGGTGTTGTCCTTGTCCCTGTCCCTGTCCCTGTCCCTGCCTCCCAGGTGACGTCGGCGTCGGCAACGGTGGCGGTGGTGGTGGTGGTGGTGGTGGTGGTCCAAACGGTGAGCCTCCCGCAGGAGGTGCAGGACTAGAAGGCGTGCTCCTTGCCCTTGTTGTCTGGCTTATATATTGCTGCTGCTGCTGTTGCTGCCTCTGCTGCCCAGCATTCGGCGAGCTCTCAAACTCAACCACGCGGCCGCCATCAACACGGATTCCCGCACCACCACTAGCACTCCCTCCGGTGCTCGAGGTAGGACTAACCCCAGACCAGAAAATATTCATGTCCTCGGTAAAATCTGGGCTAGAAGCAGATTGCGGGCGGTAAGCGAGCGGATGCGGATGCAGCTGGCCTCCGCGGATCGCGATCCCCGCTCCTCGTGTCGGGGAGGGAGATGGGGATTGGGACTGCGATCTGTTACCACTCCCGCGGCGAGCTGGGCTTCCTCGGCTGCGTTGCTGTGACTGCTGCTGCTGCTGCTGCTGCTGCTGCTGTCGCCAGCGAGGGTCAGAATTAGACAGGGTGGGTGGGAAGGAGGACCCTCCTGCTGTCTGTGGCTGGTGGAGTTGCTCCCACCGCTGATAGCTCGTGTTGACATCCGGAAAGGCGGCATCCATGCGCGGGGAAGGCTCCGTTTCCGTATACGATGCGCGGCGGTGGCCGGACGGGAATAGGGGTAGCAAGCGCGGGTTTGTGGCGGCGCCGGTGGGGATGTTGATGTTCCCTGGTGCGCTGGCGTTGATGTCTGGGCTAGTGCCTGCCAGCGGGGAAGAATGGTGTGTTGCTGCTCCTGCTTTGTGGCGGAGCGAGAAGGGCGATGGAAGAGTCGCCTCGTGCGGCGACCCACCGGCAGACGGACTGCTTGACGACTGATGTGATGGATCGCGCGACATGGGCTGTGATGTGTACCCAGATGGTGCGGCGGCACGAATCCATGCTTGCTGGGCCTGGCTGAGAGGAGGCGGATACGCTGATGCCGGTGCCGTGGTAGTCCCGTATGGGTGATGTTGGTGATGAGGCAGCGGCGGATACGAGAACGACAGAGGATCGACGCTCCATTCCTCTCCGCCAGTCGAGTCGACTCGGCTCATGCCTGGGTGGTACACGTTTGTATCCCACCGGCGGACAATGAGCGGAAGGTTGCCACCGCCACTGGGGTGTACTACCAAGTCATCGGCTGCAGCCCCCGCCGGATGTGCTGAGAACGTTGGCGGTGGGAACGGCGATGACCGGCTCGCTGGGCTCGAGTTGGCCGTGCGGCTTCCACGGAATATGGGACCGGGAGGAACGATAATGTCTTCCTCAGGAAGTAGCTGCAGCCCCGCAACAGGCGGACTTGTTGAGGATGGTTGATCGGCCTTTCGAGTGGGGAGTTTCTCCTTTAGCTTCTTGACCGTAGCTGCTGTCCAGCTCTTGGGCGACGACAGCACCCTGGCCAGCCCCTTGGAGAACTCTGCCGGCAGCATCTCAGATTCATCCTCGGCCGTCGCCTTGGCCAGAACGGGGGCGTAGCTGTTTCTGCCTAGAAGCACCTTCGGGCGGGATGGGTTCCCAGAACTCGAGCCTGCCTCCACGTCACGCGGCGGGAGCGGCGACGCCTGCTTGATCTTGTTCAACTCCATCTCCGCGTCGCTCCGGGCGGTCACACGGGGGCTGCGCGGACTGGTTGGTGACTTTGAGCCAGGGGTCAGTCTGCTCGAAACAGACCCAACGGCCACTTCTTGGCTGATCCCAACCCTGGGGTCGCTGACAGTCGTGTCTCTCCATGCACCGGCCCGATCGTGATAGCGACGTGACTCGTGCCGCTTGATAACTCTGTGATGCGGAATAACCTGCTGCCAATCCTCATAGTCTTCCTCTCCCCGGGCTTGGTCCTGGGGATAAATGTCCACTGTTGTTACTGCATTCCCACTTCCATGTGGAGCCCAGGTGGATGAAGACATGACCGTCTGTTGATCATCGTCACTAACGTCTGGCGGCACTGGCGGCATGAGCAGGTTGCTGGGATAGGGGACCTGCCACTCAGAAGGCTCCGACGTTGCTGGCTCATATATCAACTCAGGCAGGGGCGGCTTGGTGAGTTCGGCACCCCTTCCACCTTCAGCCGCCTCCCAGCTGGACTGGCTGCCGCGGCTCTCGCTGCTCGGCAGTGTGGCAGCGGAGTCGGTCTCGGACGACATGTTGCTGGATCTGTCAAACACTGACGCCGGCGGCTCCTCGCCGTTGCCGTCGACGATGCTGGCCTGGATAGCGAGTGAGAGGGCGTCGATCTGCCCCTGGATCTTTTCCAGACGGACTTCGACCTGTGCCCGGACCCTGCCAAGGAACTGGGGCGCTTTCTTCTCGAACCGTGCCAAGTTCTGCAACAGCTTTTGCCCATGGATGCAGAACCGCCGGTAGTCGTCCGGCAGTCCGACCCGGGCGTCTTCCTGGATGCGCTTGTCGGCCTCGTCATACGACCGGCACCAGATAGCCGTGGCCCGTTCCAGCCAGAAATGCACCTGGCGCTGCTCATTGAGCGAGTCGAGGAAGAAGGCTTGGACCACACTGTGGATCCGAAGCAGGTCCAGGTAGTCGGCGTGCTTGTCAAAGCTCTGTCTCGAGCTGCGGGAGCTGGTCGTCGGGGAGATGTCGTCGCTCTCTGTCCGTTCAATCAGACCAAACGCTATGAGAACCCTCAGGGTGTTGCTCAGAGTCGTCTTCCTGTGGGAGGCATCGCACGTTTTGACCGGGGTGACTTTGTCAAGGGCCGACAGACCGAGGGTGACCATCTCAACCGGAATGTGCTGGTCAAAAAAGGCCAGCAGCGAAATCAGATTCAAAGCGGCATGTTCGCCCCGGTGTTCGAGCTGTTCCCGCACCGCCTTGTACGCAGGCAGCCCGCCTGCCTTTGGCCGATTCTTGTATGACTTCAAGTACCGAGATAGGGGCTCTCTTGTTGCCTTCAAGTGCTGGGCCGCAACATGTATCATGAGAGGGAGCCGACCCATTAGCTGCACCAGCTCGAGTGCCTTTGCGCGGTCATCGACGCTCCAAGGCTGCTTCTTGTCCATCTCAAGGAGCAGGAGGTCTTGAGCCTGCTGAGGCGTCAGAAGCCCGAGTTCCATCACCTGAGGGTTGTCGAACCGAGGATCGCCTGTCACGGCCCGCTCCGTTGAAGTGTAGATCAGGCTGGTGTTCCGGGCATCGGGGATGAACTCGTGTAGGCCCGGGATGTCGAACTGGACACCGTCCAGCACCATCAGCCAGCCGGACTGCGTGTTGAGCCACTTGCGCACAATCTCGACGATGCGCTTGGGGTTGCGGAGCTCTTCGACGTCCTTTTGCTCCACTAGCCCCCGGAGTGCCTCGTTCTTGGCGATGCGCCAGAACCAGTACTCCATCTCGTCGCGCGACTTTGCGCGGACCCAGTACACGCCGCCTGGGTAGTCGTTCTTGTGTTGGAATACGTATTGCCTTGCGAGGTGCGTCTTGCCACCGCCTGGGAGGCACTGGATCAGCACGGCCGAGGTCCCTTCGGATCTACGCTTGCGGTCTGTCAGCAGCTCGTGGAGACCGCGCAACTCGTCCACGCGGCCTATGAAGAAGGAATTTGGTCGAAATGGCTCCGGGTGTATGAATAGAGGCTCGTCTCTTGCCGTTGTTGTCTGAGACGCCGTCAACGTCATGTCAAGAATCTGCTTCTGCTTCTGCTTCTGCGTCTGTTCTTGGTGGTCCAAGGGGTCAGTAATCTCAGGCAACAACTTGAGCGACTGCGGTCGGGGTCGTAATGCCGCTGTCGCTGAGACTGGTGCCCCGAGCTGCTGTAGTCCGGGGGACCTTTGATGATGAGGCAAAGGTGAAGAAATCTCATTACTGCTGCCCTCGGCTAGTACTACAGAAAACAAAGCAAATCAGCCCGTGGTCCTCGAGTATGATTCAGCAACGCTAGCCACTTCGTCGTCGTCGTCGTCCACTTCTTCGACATCTCTCGCAAGCAGCGCCGGTCGCTGGGGGGTTCTCAAGTGCTGGTGACACCAGACGTGGCCGTGGCCGTGACCAGCTGACTGTTGGAACCTACCGATTGCTTGATGCTGTGTATTGTGCGACGGTCCTCTGTCCTATTGGCAAGTCAGACCAGTCGGTCGGTTACACGATACCGAGGGTAAGGGGTGTTATGTAAAGCGGATAGGATCGGATGATCCCTGTGCGAGCCCAATAGGGGTAGGTGACACACAATGACTTACAAATGGGCGTGTGCGCTCATAGTTTTCAAGATCCGCTCGCAGCCGGCGGTCACCCTCCTCGACTTCCCAGCGTACAGGGATGACTTTCGGACCGTCTGCAACCCACTCACGGATCGCGGTGGATATGTTGCGATAGCCTGGCGCGTGGTCGCTGTCGAACTTGCACATGCCAGAATGGGTGGCTTCAATGCCGTAGTACGTGACACCGGGGAGTTGAGGGCCTGCCGAGGTAGCATCCACGACCAAGATCCTGCAGCAGTGTTAGTCTTGCGCAGTCTCGGCGTTATTACACCGCTTCTGTGGCCGTGGTAGCTTACTTGGTCCCTTTGACATCTGTTGTGTGATTCTCGTGGACCATGTGGATCCTGAAGCGCTGATAAATGTCCAGGAAATGGCTATTGATAGACTGCAGCGTCTCGTTGTCCTTCTTGAGCGTCTTGATAAGGACCGACTCGGTTTCGAAGAACCTCCTCGGCATCACCGCGTCCGACATGAACTGCAGCACGCGGCCCCATATTGCTATGTCGGACCCGTTATGCGGAGTGCCCAAAAAGATGATGCCATACGTGGACACGAAGATGGACCTGAAGTCTTCTTGGTGATGGGCTCGGACGTCGTTCGAGTATAGCAGCGCCCGCTTGGTCACAATGCCGCCGAGGCTGTGGGCGACCCAGATGATGGGGTTTCGCTCAGTGCCCTCGCTCTTGCGGTACTGAGTCAGAGAGGTGACCAGGCTCTGTGCATGTTGATGGACAAAGTTGTCGCTGGGACTTCGGTCTTTCTTGGTCGAGTACACGTCGGCGTTGTATCCGTACACCAGGATATTGGCATGCTCGTTCTTTAGGGACAGCGGCAACAGGTCGGCAGGCCAGAACACGTTGTTCTTGGCTGTCCATGTCTTCCCCGGATCTCCGTTGAGGCCGTGGACAAGGACGATGTCGGCCTTGGCCTCCGGGTGACGGTAGACTGCCGTGAGCTCATATCGAGAAATATTATCCTTGCTGATGGACCCCTATAGTGCCAGCGCGTAACCCTGTTAGCAAGCAGTTCTTGTCATCTTGTTTGGTATTATCATCCAATATCTCGTCGAGCCCTGTTGGTTGGGACTGAAGCGTTTGCAAAGAGACGGCCCGGTCCGCACTTGCAGCCGGCCGGGGCAAGGAAGGGAAGGGATCTCTGCCGCAGCAAGCCGAGCCCGGACATGATGGCTGAGCCGGACTCGCCAGCCCGAGATAAGGGGGAGGGAGGGTGGTGTGGAGGTGCCGCTAGGGGCCTTGGGCAGAAAACATACCATGCTCGATAACGGACAAGACCGAGGAGGAGGTGGGATGAACTTGGCGACCAACCATGAATGCCACCAGATGCGGCAAGGACTGATATCAAGGCCGCGGGAACCGGACAGCGGCTTTTCGCTCTCTTATATGATGTCTGCAAAGTTGCCCCGCCGCTGAGACGGGCGACGGCGACTCTGGAGTCTGTCTTGCCTTTAGTGTACAATATCGTTTTCTCAGATGGCACAAATCCCAGCGTGCGACGTGATCAGCCTTTTTCATTCCCTGGCTATGTGTTTTCTCGGAGCGAGGAAAAGGCCCACTCATCGCCCATCATCGGACCTTGACAGCGATGCATATGAGTTCGTCCTACGGGCGTTTCACGGTTTTAAGACCCCAAGACTGACAGCTCGACAAGGCGACGTGGAGAAGGGCCCTGTCACGGGGCTAGCTGTGCGACTGACCACTGCAGCCGTGGCAGCTGAGCCCCCCCTAAATTGGAGATTGGCCTCCCCTCTCCCGGTCAGCCTGCCAGGGCGGCGTAGAGTGTTTCATCTACCACACGCAAAAACCAAGTCTCTTGAAAACTGACGAAACGGGACTATGTTATTCGTGATGGTCGCTGGGCGGAAACCGCGGCGGGGGATGTCGATCAAGCTCCCCGAAGGCAGACATATTAGGATCAGGTCCCGTCCTGGGACGGCACATCCAACCAAAGATCCGTTCCAGGTGGCAGATGCCCCCATGCATTGTGGATTGGCGGATGTGACAGTTGCTCCCGGACCGTTAATAGGGGGCGTGCCTCACCTGCCGACGACCCATGTCGCGTTTTAAGGCTGGTTGGTGTGAGGTTTCCCGCCCTGCATTTCTGTGCCGCCGGACACCAATAACGGCTAACCAACTGAAAGTAAGCAATACCAAGTGTACACGGTGCTATCGAGACGGTGGTGGGAGTTTGAGAGAGGTGTGTGTGTGTGTGTGGCATGAATTAGCAGAGTGGTCAGAATCGAATCCATTGATTTATTGCTAGGCTAGTCAAAAAGTAGACTATTATTGTTGATCCGGAGAAAACGTGGTGCCGGGTAGTGTCCATGTCTCGGGAACAGTTGATCGAATCGAGCCTTGTGTCGGTTCCATGTCTCTCGTTTCGAGAGCACGCGAGTATTTTTTTCAGCATCTCCGAGCTGGTGTTGACTTCCAGCCTTCACGCCAGAGGTTAGCCCTCCGCTAGCCGCCTTCGGTTTTCGATAAGCTTTACCTATCCCAAAGGAGACCTGCATCGGTTTGTGCCCCCTTGGCCAAGTTTACGATCTCGGCCGTTTCTCGATGGCACTTCGAATACTCCCTCCGACTTTCGTCCAAGCCTCCGCAAAGAAGCGGCCGTAGCAGTACTGTACTTGTTGCCTCGACGACACGCCCGGTAGCATCTTTCTTCGAGCAGGCTAGGAATCCTAGTGAGGCCGTTGGCGCCTCCACCGCCTGGTCAACTGCTGCAACGGCTTGCATGACATCCTTAGCCTCGGTTACTCGAATGACGAAGCTGCGCATCGTGACAGGTAGTATGGGGTCGCGCAAACCCTAATCCAAGGCAATTGATGTCCCAAGTGACCTCTACAGCTCATGTCGCGCAAACCAAAATAGAACGAGCGTCTACTTGCAGCAGATTCGGTCCGTTCACAAGAGAGAACTCGAATAGCTACGTGTGCACACAGCGGCCCCTTTCGGCACAAAGATAAGCCAGAAAGTGCATCCAGCTCATCCTGTCAAGTCCAGAAAACGAGGTAATGGGGCAAAGGGGGCAAAGGGTCGCTCGGAGGACCGATGTTGACGTATTGGATAGTTTCCTACATCGCGAAGCTCTTCTTTGAATACTCTGTCTGGTTAAACGGAAGGGCTGCGCAATATCCCCCCCTCCATGGAACAAATACCAAATAACAAGGAAGCTTTGCCCGCTGGTCACGAACAACGCCAGCCGACGATAATGTAACGATATGTGCGGAGCATACCGCCGGGCTCAGTCCTTCGGAGCGAGCACAAGCACGTATTCTCTCGTGCTTAGGCCAAACTGAATCATATCCTTGGTCCGCAGCTCCAGGTATCGGCTCTCGGGAACTTTCTCGTTGTTAAGGGACGTGCCATTGGCGCTCTCGAGGTCGATCAGGTAGGGTTTCACGCGGCCAATCTTATCGCCAAATTCGTTCCGCTTTTCCGTATACCTGAACTGTATCACGGCATGCTGCTTGCTGATGCTGGGGTGCTCGGCAGGGAGGTCTACAACGGCCGACTCTCTTCCTATCAGCCAGCAGCTGCGGTGGTTGAGCTCGATAGTGTCGACAATGTTGGAGTCTTTGAACACAAAAAGTTTCCACACGTCTCGGGGTGGAGGCTTCCGAGCCTCGGGGGGCTCGTGGTATTTCAGCGTGATCGTGCTCCCGTCGGCTTGAGCAACCGAGTTGGACACGGCGGCCAATGTTCCTGTGGTCCCGAAGTTGGGTTTCTCGACGGGTTTCTCGGGCTCCTCGCCCGTGCTGATGGCGAATGAGTCACCCTGCGAGGGGAGAGGCCCGCCACGTTTTACAAGGCTTCGTTTGCTGTTGGGTCTGGCGTCCTCGCTGGGTCCTGCAAGAAGTTTCGGCTCCCTCCGTGACGGCTGATTGTCAACGCTTCGCTGCCGCCGACGGTCACCGCCACCAGTCTCTGACCTGTCGCTGCGGTCGCGGTCGCGGTCTCGATCTCGATCCCGACGCGATCGCTGCCCATCCGGGGATAATGGTCGCCGTCGGCCGCTCTCCTTGTCCCTGCTCCTCTCTCGGCGGCCGTCGCTTACTCCGTCTCTGTCTCTCCTCCTCGCTCTGTCCCGCGACCGTGATCGCCGATCTCTGGAGTCAGGCGTCCTTGACCGCCTTCGGTCGTCTCTGTCCCGAGATCGGAACCGACGACCGCTCTTGTCGGGTTTTGGGTCGTAGGAAGTTCTCTTCAGCTCGCCTCTGCCATCTTGAATATCGTCTGCGTCATTTTTCCTATGGCGGGACTTGTGATCGCCGTGTGGAGAAAGGGAGCCCATGGCTGGTATTGTTGTTGGCCCAGCAAAGCAACCAGAGATGGCCTTCTTTTTCTGGCCGACGATTTGTTTTAGTTCTTTTCTGGGAGGCCTCAGTGGTGGGGCATTGAAAGAAAAGACGGATCAATTCGTGGCGACTGTTGTGATTTGTGCCGGCCCTTCCTACACCCGTTGTCAGACCCGGAAAATGCGAGATGGAAAAAGCTCCGAGTTGGGTCCGCGACTGAATCCATGCGATTGCGCGATGCCCATACCAAAAGCAGAGGGCGAGTTGGCGCACGGGCTCATTCCAGGTTACAGGTAACTTGCCTGTTGAAGCGCTGTCTAGTGTAGGTTTGAACTAATTTTGACCAGCGCTGAACCGAAGCGGCCAGCTGCCACCAGCCTCCACTGCAGCCTGCCAAGGTGGCAGGCAAGCAGGTTGGCAGGTTGCTGGGAGGGTTCCATTATGGTGGGAGGATAACCGAATGACTCCCGCACTTATGGATGGTACGGTACCTTGGTACTGTATGCGTTACATAATCGCCCCTCAACCCGCTGGGTGCCCGTTGCCGCCCGGCTGGGGCTTGATTGCATCCACTTTGCTGCCAACCTTCTGGACTCAAGCCTGTAGCGTTCGCCCACCCATCCATCTCCGCTCCACCCTCAAGTCATCAGCATCGGTCCTAACACCCTCTTGTTGTCACACAGCACCTCTTGACACATGAGGATCGCGGCTCGCATCTTTTCGACCCTCGACCCTCGACTCTCACCACCCCATCTGCGTCTTCCGTCGCTTGCTTTCCTCGTACTCCTATCACTCATCCGCCAGCAACCAGCAACCAGCAACCACCTGACAGCTACCCTACTCTCGGCCTGCCTGCCTCTCCACACTCTCATCCCACTGCTGCTGCTGCTGCCTGCCACCAGGTCCGGTTAGTAGGTCAAGTTGGACCCAACGGCGTCCCATCGGCATCACCTTCCGCCCCCCGCTTGGAAGCCTTGCCCTCGCCCTCGCTGTGCCTGCGCCGCTGCCGAGACGAAGTCGCCGCTCTCTACGAGTCTCTTTTTGTCTTCGTCGAGTCATTTCCGACACCATACTCGTCCCCTGTCAACCTAGTTTTCGCTCATTCTTATATCCGAGCGGGTGGCAAGAGGACCAGCTCCCCTGCCGACTCGCGCTCATAAGCCGGCACCATTCCTCCCACCACTCGAAAGCGGAAAGCCGCTGAGGCGACGATATCCTCGACTACCGCTCTCCCCAGCAAGAGGATTCTCGCCTCAGCCGGCCCCGAAGCCGCTCCCCCAACGCCCGTCACCACGGCCTCCAACGGCATGGATTCCGAAGACGACTTCATGTCCGCTGTCTCGAGCGAAGATGACATCTTGCCCGACGACAGCGATAATGACGATATGTCTGGTGGCGAAGGTTGGTCAACCCCTTCCGTGTCCCTCTACGGTCTGCTCTTTCTACCGCGACATCGGCCTATGTTATCTCTCGACCATGACACCCCGCTGACTGACCGCGCTCGTAGATGACTTCGATTTCGACGAGCCTGATCCGGATCTCGGCATCCAGAAAGATATAACCCACAAGAGGGTCGCATATGACATCAGCTTCAAGGTCTACCAGCCGGGGGATATTCAGAAGCAGCAGGACGATCTAATAAACGAGGTGAATATGATCCTAGACATCTCGAAGGAGGAGGCTGCCATTTTACTGCGGTATTTCAGGTGGAACAAGGAGCGACTCATCGAGGACTACATGGACAGGCCGAAAAAGGTGCTTGAGGCCGCCGGCCTATTTCAAACGGCGGCTGGTCCGCCAAAGCTTGAGGTCATCCCCGGCTTCGTCTGTGACATTTGCTGCGAAGAAGGGGAGGGGCTTCAGTCCTTCTCCATAAAATGCGGCCATCGCTACTGTGTGGATTGCTATCGCCATTATCTTTCTCAAAAGATCCAGGAAGAGGGCGAAGCGGCGCGCATCCAGTGCCCGTCTGATGGCTGTAACCTCATCATCGACGCTCGGTCACTGGACATTCTCGTTACTCCGGAACTGACAGAGAGGTACCACCAGCTTCTCAACCGAACATACGTCGAGGACAAGGACACCTTGAAATGGTGTCCGGCCCCCGACTGCCAAAACGCTGTCGAATGCGGTGTCAAGAAGAAGGACCTGGACAAGGTGGTGCCGACGGTAGCTTGCCTCTGCAACTACAGGTTTTGCTTTGGCTGCATCCTGAACGACCACCAGCCGGCCCCCTGCTCGCTGGTGAAGAAATGGCTAAAGAAGTGCGCCGACGACTCGGAGACGGCCAACTGGATATCAGCCAACACAAAGGAGTGCCCCAAGTGCAACAGCACGATTGAGAAGAACGGCGGCTGCAACCACATGACCTGCCGCAAGTGCAAGCACGAGTTCTGCTGGATGTGTATGGGTCTCTGGTCAGAACACGGGACCAGCTGGTACAGCTGCAACCGGTTTGAGGAGAAGAGCGGCACAGATGCGCGGGATGCCCAGGCAAAATCCCGGGTGTCGCTGGAGCGGTATCTGCACTACTATAATCGCTACGCCAACCACGAACAGTCTGCCCGTCTGGACAAGGACATCTACCACAAGACAGAGAAGAAGATGGTGCAGCTGCAGAAGGAGTCGGGCATGTCCTGGATCGAGGTCCAATACCTGAATTCGGCGTCGCAGGCGCTCCAGACGTGCCGCCAGACACTGATGTGGACATACGCCTTTGCTTTTTACCTTGCCCGCAACAACCAGACGGAAATCTTCGAGGACAACCAAAAGGACCTTGAAATGGCGGTCGAGGGACTGTCCGAGATGTTCGAGAAGCCGGTGACGGAGCTTGCGGACCCGAAGCTGAAGGTGGAAATAATGGACAAGACGTCGTACTGCAACAAGCGACGGATTATTCTTCTCGAGGACACGGCCCAGAATCTTGCGGAAGGTAAGCAGCGACATGGAGCTATTGTCGAGACGGATGGCAGCTGCTAACAAGATGTCTCTCTAGGTCGGTGGATCTTTAACGTCGAGCTAACCGGCTCCATGCCCACGGGCGGACCAAGCAACAACCGGCGTTAGCGGAGCTGGCCGTAACCACGCCATCCGGCAAGCTGGAATTCAGGACTGTTAGGAGGGGACACAGGCGAGAAGCTATAGCAGGCGATGCCGATAGTTTTGGACGGCATATCTTTAACGTGTTCACCAAGGTATACTCGGGGTCGTGGTATGAAATTGACTCGGAGTTTCGGTTTCTAAGCTCTCCGGGTTTGCTGGGGCCGGGGCCAGGAGAGGGATGGCTGGACAGAACAAACAGCCATCGCATTGGAATTGGGACAACATCACATAGGCGGAGTTATATCATCGCGTAGGGCGCAGGGATGCGCTTTTTGTTACGGTTTTAGATGGGCCGGAGCGGGTATGGGAAGCAAGGACGGGGCGGCTCTGGCTTCGTTGTTTGCTATATCTACTAGAAATACACAGTACTGTGTTGATTGCAAGGTCGCTCTCGAGCGCGAACGCAGGGTGTTGATGCAATGTTTGCTCTGTCTGACTCGTAAAATCGGCTGCCTATCTAGCTAGGTATTATTCCCAAAGTTGCAACCAAGGGCAACCTAGCAAAGTTAAGGTGCCCGCCCTGGTTCAAATGCAACCTAAAGCTAAAACAAATCAATCCGAAGAACTTTGCAAATCAACCTTCCATATTTGGGTAATAAGCACCGGCGAAAATAAGGTGAGCAAACAGAAAACCCCCTTTCCTCAAAAGTGTCTCCTGGATTGGGTTTTCAGGGTGTTGCTGCATGGGAAAGTCAAAGAAGGCAAGGCAATAAGGTAATGTGCCTACCCGGTTCCGGGGTTGGATTCACTCCAAATCACCACAACCCAGCACGGGAATCCCCCACGTTGGGGTTTGTCTCCAGCCTCTCCGAGTCGTCCATCCACTCCCTGTCCTCCAAAACAATTACCCGCAGCGCTTCAACACTTCCCCGCGGGTTTCCGACGAACCAATGCGACCTACGGCATCTCGCGGCATGGGGTCAACCAAGAATTTACCTTAGCCTCTTCTGCCGACGACGCTTTCCGAAAGGCGGAGGCGAGCCAGGGATCCCCAAGACCCGCGGCACTGGGCTTCGGCCATTAACGGGCAGTAGCGACCCCAAGACCCCAAGACCCCAAGACCCCAGGTTTACGGAACACTTGTCAGTATTTTGCAGCGATGATGAAAAACAATATAGGCTAGCGTATGGCCCATCGCCGACCTAACACCGCGATGTCTTCGTCTTGGCCGTGCTCGTGCCCCTCCTTGTCGTTCCTGCTTCTTTCTCTCTCCAATTATTTTTCTTGAGATTTCTGCCCTCTGTCTTTTGCTGGAACAAGAAGCTGTCGTCTTGTCGTGTGTCGAGCTCTCCCAGACAACAACAACAACAACAACAACTCCAACCGACCCCTCCATCTCCTAGCTTGCCAGCCTGCCAGCCTGCCAGCCAGCCAGCTCCAACAGCCGATTGCCGATTGCCGAACATACTCCCGGCAGCTGTATCATCACACACACTCTCTCTCTCTCCAACACCCAATTGAAGTCTCCAGGCCCTATTTCCAACAATGCCTTCAGCATCAATGTGCATGAGGACGCTGAGAGCGTGTGCCAAGTACGGTCCTAACGTGTGTCCTTCCCCGTTTCCTCCTCCTCAACTTACTTGTCTACATATCCGAGCTCAAAGGACTGACTCGTCCTCGCCCGAACAAACAGCATGCGGCCATCTTCGCCCGGACTTTCTCGGCCACTTCCCGGCGGGCTGAGATCAACAAGGTGTACCCGTCGGCGGCCAAGGCGCTCGAGGACATGAAGGCCAACACGACGCTGCTGTGCGGCGGCTTCGGGCTGTGCGGTGTCCCGGACACGCTCATCAATGAAGTTCTCAAGAAGCCCGAGCTGACCGGCCTCACCGCCGTGTCCAACAACGCCGGCACTGACGACAGCGGGCTCGGCCAGCTGCTCAAGACCAAGCAGATCAAGAAGATGATCGCCTCGTACATTGGCGAGAACAAAACCTTCGAGACCATGTACCTGACGGGCGAGGTCGAGCTGGAACTCACCCCCCAGGGCACCCTGGCCGAGCGGTGCGCCGCCGGCGGCAAGGGCATCCCGGCCTTCTACACCCCCGCCGCCTTTGGCACCGTTGTGCAGACGGGCGAGCTGCCCCTGCGCAACAATGCCGACGGCACGCCCGCCGAGTTCTCGTATCCCAAGGACGTCAAGGTCTTTGACGGCAAGAGCTACCTGCTCGAGCATAGCATCAAGGGCGACTACGCCTTCGTCAAGGCGTGGAAGGCCGACAAGCTGGGCAACTGCCAGTTCCGCCTGGCCGCCAACAACTTCAACGGCGCCATGGGCCGCAACGCCAAGATGACCATCGTCGAGGCCGAGCACATTGTCGAGCCCGGCGAGATCTCGCCCGAGGCCGTCCACCTCCCCGGCATCTACGTCAAGCGCGTCATCCAGAGCACCGTCGACAAGAAGATTGAAAAGTACACCTGGGCCAAGGAGGAGGCCCTGGATGGTGCCGCGGCGGCCAAGGCGGCCCTGGGCACCGGCAGCCAGGCCGCCAAGCGCGAGCGCATCGTGCGCCGCGCGGCCAAGGAGTTCAAGAACGGCATGTACGCCAACCTGGGCATCGGTATGCCCATGCTCGCTCCCGGGTTCGTCGGCGAGGACGTCGAGGTGCAGCTGCAGAGCGAGAATGGCATCCTCGGGCTGGGGCCGTACCCGGCCAAGGGGTCCGAAGACGCGGACCTGATCAACGCCGGCAAGGAGACGGTCACGCTCAAAGCCGGCGCGAGCGTGTTCGGCTCCGAGGAGAGCTTCGGCATGATCCGCAGCGGCCGCATCAATCTGACCATCCTGGGCGCCATGCAGGTCAGCGCCTCGGGCGACCTGGCCAACTGGATGCTGCCCGGCAAGGTCAAGGGTTTTGGCGGTGCCATGGATCTCGTCAGCAACCCCAGCGCGACCAAGGTCGTCGTCACCATGGAGCACACCGACAAGAAGGGCAATGCCAAGATTGTCAAGCAGTGCGCGTTCCCGCTCACCGGCAAGGCGTGCGTGTCGCGTATCATTACCGAGCTGGTCAGTTGCCCAATTGACTCTGCATATGCAGAGGGTGTTAGCTAACATTAATGAGCAGGGTGTATTCGACGTCGACTTATCGCACGGCCTGACTCTCATTGAGATTGCCGACGGCGTCACGGTGGAGGAGATCAAGAGCAAGACTGAGGCGCCGTTCACGGTGGCTGAGGATCTGAAGCCCATGCTTTAAGGGGCCGGTTCCAAAAAAAGAAAATCTAAAAACAAGGCTCAGCGGCGTTTCCCAGGAATGAAAGAAGTGAAAGTGGTCTTTTCATGATAGATGGTGCCCCATTTTTGAATACACGATACAGGCCAATATGTACATATGTAATTAAGACATAGCCTTTTTTTTTTTCTTTTGGTTGGTTGGTTTCTATTTTATTTTTCGGCAGGACAAAAGATCATATCACCCATTTCCAATTAAACTTGTGTTTGTTTGTAAGGCGGATCGAGTTGTGGTATGTAGACTACCCAGTCATCGTAGAGACTAGCAGTAGGAAGATCACAATTTGGAGTGCTTTTTCATGATTTTTACGGCGAGACGGGCATCTGAACTACAACCTATTCACATTGAAGGGCCAGCCAGTGAAAGCCGCCTCTCACTCTTTTGTGGCTCATTGAAGGCAACTTGTATTGCACCATATCTTTTATACACCGTCAGAAGTAATAATGCAGATCTGTTTTTTATACCATACAGACAACACACACACACCTAAGGCTTGCCCAGCACGTGCTCAGCCAGAGACACACTGGTTCCCGTGTTGTCGGGCTCCACGTTGATCGACGTCACCTTGCCGTTCTCGACGAGCAGGGTGTACCGCTTGGAGCGGTCGCCGCCAAAGATGGCACCGCCGTCAAAAGCCAGGTCCAGCGCCTTGGTGAACTGGCCCGTAGGGTCGGCAAGGAAGCGGATCTTAGGATTGGTGTTAGTTCTATCTATCCTGAGGATAAAAGGCGGGTGGGGGGGGGGGGGGGGTTGAAGATGGTATGTAAAGCTTACGTTGTGATCACCAGCCGGGTCGAGAGTCTCGCCCCATGCCTTCATGCTATATTTCCATGACTCGTCAATATCCATTCAACCTTTATCGTTATGCATCAGGTGAAGAAACTCACACAAAAACATCATTCACCGACACAACAGCCACCGAATCAAACTCCTTGATCCGCGGGTGCTGGATAAACCCGGGGACGTGCCTGGCCGAGCAAGACGGCGAGAACGCCGCAGGCACGCCAATTATGATCAGCTTGTTCAGCTTCTTGGCGTCCTCGGCCAGGTTCACCTTGTTGCCGGGCGAGTTCTCGTGCAGCACGTCCAGGCCGGGCAGCGGGTCGCCGACCTTGACGAAGGCGGCGCGGGTCGCATGGAAGGAGGCGCGCATGTTGGCCATACTGACCATACCCTTTCCCATGCGGGAGATGCGCGCCGCTGGGCTGACCATGGTGCGGAATGACATGTTGGCTGAGAAGGTGAGGTGAGGTGATTGGTTGTGTGCGGTATGTTTGGTTGTGTAGTGAAGCCGTCACTCCCCAGTATTCAGCATCGAGATTCATCAATTGGACTGGTCCCTGGAGCTCCGAGCTCGACCCGAGCTCAGATACCCCTGTGGGACGAGCTCAGCAGTTTCAGAAATGACATCATTAATACTTTACAATACGGATACTAGGAATCACATTTTGGAACGGCGATCTTCTCGTAAAAGACATTGTTTATGTGTAATGCACAGATATATAATGCGACTTGCACACCCACATGTTAGCGTAACGGTAAGTAATATACACCGATCTGTACAAACCCTACAGGACTAGGTATGTAGGTGCGTGCACCCTTGCTAGAGTGCTCACCCCTGCCCGGTGTAACTTTGCATCACAACTTCCCTCCCATAATGTTTCAAGGGACTCTCAATCTCAACCATTCATTTCCTCTCCGACCCGAAATGATGGCTCAATCGTCATGAATTTATTTAATGATTTAAAATCACTAAGATGAATGATTGCCCGCCTCCAACAATTCACATATACACCCCCCCCAAAAAAAAAGACCAGTAGACTTACTTCTTAATCGAACCACAAAACATCATCAATGGCGGCAACACCCAGAGCGGCGGCCATCTGGTTCGCAGCCTCCACCAAGAAATCACCCCGAGGCACCATCTACATCCAATGCAACGTGAAGCCCGGCGCCAACAAGAGCCGCGAGGGTATAACTTGCATCCATGACGACGCGGTTGAGATCTGCGTGGCGGCCCAGGCGCGCGAGGGCGAGGCCAACAAGGCGGTTGTCAAGGTTCTCAGCGAGGTGTGTATTGTATTGTACAAGTACATATTGAACTTTTTATGACAGCGTTTTTTTCTCATCGGTGGACAGGCTCTCGACCTTCCCAAGTCGGGTTTGCAAATCTCCCAGGGACTCAAGTCGAGAAACAAAACTATCGCAGTGGTGGGGTCATGGATTCATGCTTCTTCTGGCACAGAAGATGAGTGCTTGAAGCGGGTTCGGGAATATTTGGATAAGGCAGTGGGTGGTTCTTGAGAGCTTTGCCTTGGTCTGCTATTTGCGATTAACCCAGGCCCCAATTTCCCCTTGTCCTGTCCTGGGACGGCCGACCCATCCCTCGCCTCGCCTTTAGTTGGAGAACGGCAAGGTCTGCTGTGGCTATGACATTGCTCATTCTTATGTGGTATGTAGGTACGCACATACTGCCGAGAGCTCCCCCCGGCGTCTTCGCGACGTGCCTGACTCTATTCTGGCCACCCAGCGTGGAATCTTCACTGCCGCTCTTGGTGGCGCACAACACTTCATCGCTGGTATCAAGTGGTATCAAAAGTCAGGACACTCGCAAACTTCACCTCACTCCTCGTCCCCTGGGCCGGGCGAGCCCGCTTCCTCTTGTTCCTCTGGTTGTTCCTCCACCACGTCCACCCCTTGACGCACCTCCTCCTCTGGTCGATGGCGGTGGAAGTCGTGACTGGCGGGTCGCAGGAGTGGGCGTTTGGAATTTAGGTGTAGGCTTTGAGGAGGATGGGGGATTCTCGATGAACGATGTGTCGGTTGTCCTAAGTCAGGTTAGATATAATGGCCACACCGTCCCAGCATATATCTACCAACATGAACGTAAGTTCGCCATCGAATTCGGCAGGGGGCTTCTCAGTATACCGCGGGATCGCGCCTGTTGAGTAGTGCGTCAGCCATCGGGAATTCCACGACAGAGTTGTTGAAAGAGTAGGACTGACTGGTCCCTTGCTCCTCCATCTGCTTCATCCTTCGAAAGGACTCAGACATGGGGCCCTGGTTGCACAGTTAGGAAACGCCTATCCCTCAACACATGGCCGCCATACCTCGGGAAAGTCAACACAAAAAGCATTCATGTTGAGCCCATAGAGAAAGCTCGCGAAGCTCTCGCTGAAGCGGGCCAGGCTCTCGTGCATCAGCTGGAAGTGCATCATGTTGGCCTCGAGATCGGCCATGGCGTCCGAGAGCTCTGCAAACGCCGGCTCAAACGTATTCAGGGGAAACGTCGCCCCGCCGGATACGCTCTCCCTTGCAGACTCGCGGAACGAGGACCGTGAAGACGGCCGGAGGGGTGTCGTGGGCCGGGATGTCCGTGTCCGCGACGTGGACCGCGCCCGCTTGCTCGAGTCTCTATCGTCGCCGGCCATAGATGGATGTTTGAATGCCTCTTTTACCGATTTATTCTGGTATCATGGGAAACAACAGTAATTGGTTTGTTTGGATGACGTGCTGTTTTTGTCAGCGATAATTGTTTGTTTGTCGAGCTCGAGACTCCCCTCAAGGTTGGGACGCGGTCCAGGAGCTGAAGACGCGCTTGTCCCCCAATTGGTTGGTGCCCCTCGTTCAGTGGGGCTTCATCACCGCGCTGATTACTGGTTGGCTGGCGTGGCTATGGTCGCATGGCTCCCTGTTCCTGTCGCATCGATGACGGACCCCGACTCAATTCATTCATCGCACTGACGAGACCGCCAAGGTGCGCAGCCACGGAGGCGGCGGGAAAAGTGTCTTGCTTGCTTGTATCCCGCGTCACTTGCCCAAATTGTATCTTTTTCTAGTAATATGCACAAGATGAGGCTTGGGTTGCGAAGATCAAAGATCAAACTTTAACACAAAAGTAGGTATTTTAATTTGTTTTATTTTGTGTGTCTTGTCTGATTACACACAGTATTTACATAGGTGATCTCCAGTTCATGACTCTCCCAAAACTCCCCAGACTTGGAGGCCCCGAAGAGCCGTCTAGCACTCGCCCACTAGCGGGCGGCTCCTGCGGATAGAATCTCAGGGCAACATAAACTCGGTTTCGCTGCGCCGGACACTGCGCGTCCCGTCCATCGTCTCCAGTCCCGACCCAGTTCCAGGCTCTGTCCCCACTTCCAATTGTGCGCTCGACGTTCAAGTTTCTTGGTTATGTTTCTCACTCACATTTGCTTACCACGCTCTTTCTGAACCCCTGAGGAATTCCAGCACTTCCGTCCTACTGTCAGCCACCGATCTCATGTATGTATGAAACCTGCCGACTCCCTCTTTTTCATTTTCTCTGTCTCGAAGTGGCTGCGCCATCCAGGCCCTTGGATGGTTGGTAGTCGAGTGTGCTTCGTTGTCCTGCAACTCAAGCCCTTTGCGCCTCACAGCTGACACGGCATGCCCGGCAGAGCTGGCCTTCCCTATTGGTCCTGAGCCTCTCGCTGTATTGGATCATTTCCCAGGCCCAACCTAACGCAACGGGATACGGGATAAGCCTTGCTATTCCGACTTTCCGAACGGACGACTGAGTGAGTGAGGTCTTCGCTCCTCCTATGCGCGCCTCGCTCTTCACTCGCTCTCATATTCACTTCTCCTCGACAATATCGGCATTTGCCAAAAGGACCTCCGTTGCCACTTCGGGGCCCTCTCTTGGTAGCGCCCGCCGCCTTCTGTCCTCAGACCGGCTTTATTCCGTCTCGTCAGCTGTACCACCCAGCGCCTTAGGTCGCGGCGCTCCAAGGAATCAGCGTACTGGGTTGTACTCCGAGACTCATCTCCAGCAAACCTATTTTCGTGCTCAGTTTAGAAATTCGCACGGCAGCGCAAGGGCACTTGCCGCTTCCTCGGGAAATCTTCTCAGTCTCCTCTGCACCTTTGGCCTAGGACTTGGATTGGGCTTTACGGTTATTTATACGTTTCTCCCCACCAAGAAGGTTTCAAAGCAAGAAGTCAACAATCCCGTCGAAACCACCGACGACGTCATGTCAGGCACAGAAATAGCGCCGGGCCGGCCGGGAAACCTCACGCCCGAGCAAGAGGAAAAGCTGCGGCAGCTATGGCAGCTCATCTTTCAGGTGTGCGGTATCAGCGGCTCAGAACAAAACGGCTCTGCTGAGGCGGATGCTAATGCTGCCGCCGCCGCCGCCGCCGAGGCAGTCGCAGCCGCAGCCGACAGCAAGAAGGCAAAGAAGAGCCGGATGTCTCTCTTCTCCCGGAAGGGCAGGAAAGAATCGGACGCCGACGCAGCCGCTGCTACCCCAGCTAGCTCGTCCGTTGTCCTGACCGCGGGTAAGCACGGCGAGGAGGACAAGTACGGCCAGACAAAGCACTTTTATGACACGCTGGCCAGCCAGTCGCCCGAGTCCATACGGGCGACCATCTGGGGCATGGTGAAGCACGACCATCCAGACGCGCTCGTATTGCGCTTTCTCAGGGCACGCAAATGGGATGTCGAGAAGGCTCTCGTCATGCTCATCTCGACCATGAACTGGCGCGCGCAAGGCATGAAGGTCGACGAAGACATCATGAAGAATGGCGAAGCCGTAGCCCTCGAGGCCGAGAAGAGCTCGGGTGACGCGGCTGCGCAGAAGCTCGGCCACGACTTCCTTGCTCAGATAAGGATGGGCAAGAGCTTCATACATGGCGTCGACAAGCTGGGCAGGCCAATTTGCGTTGTCCGCGTCAGACTCCACAGGCAGGGCGAGCAGGCGGAGGAGAGTCTTGAGAGGTATACAGTTTATCTCATTGAGACGTGCCGCATGCTGCTGCAGGCTCCCATCGACACAGCGGTACGTCCAGGCGATCATTTGTTGCTGTCAAATACTGACTTTTGTTTCAGACAATTATTTTTGATATGACTGGGTTTTCCATGGCAAATATGGTCAGTTTGTCTTTGGTTGTCTTTCGCTGTCGGGTCATATTACTGACCTCGCTCGCACCATAGGACTACACCCCTGTGAAATTCATGATCAAGTGCTTCGAGGCAAACTACCCCGAGTCCCTGGGCACCGTGCTAGTACACAAGTCCCCGTGGCTGTTCCAAGGTACGCCATCGTCTCTCTCATAGACAATGATAGCCCACGCCCATTAACCGGCATCGCAGGCATCTGGAAGGTAATCAAGGGCTGGCTCGACCCGGTCGTGGCCAACAAAGTCCACTTCACCAATAACGTGAAGGAGATGGAAGAGTTTATCCCACTAAACCAAATCCCCAAGGAGCTCGAAGGCGCCGAGGACTGGGAGTTCGCGTACGTCGAGCCCGTGCCCGGCGAGAACGACAAGATGAAGGACACGGCGACGCGTGACCGCCTGCTAGCCGGCCGCGAGTTGCTGTGCAAGGAGTACGAGGACGCCACGCGCCAGTGGATTCTGAGCCCCGATTCCGCCGAGATCAAGGCCAAGCGCAGCGCCATTGCTGCCAAGCTCCGTGAGGACTACTGGGCTGTCGACCCCTACGTCCGCGCCCGCTCGCTGTATGACAGGACCGGCGTGTTATTGCCGGGCGGCAAGCTTAATTATTACCTCACGACGGAGGAGAAGGCGAACGGCGTTTCTGCCGCCCCTGCGCCGGCACCGGCCCCTGCTGCTCCGGCACCAGCTCCGGTTGCGCTGGCCACCGTTGAGACGTCGGCGGATGATGTCGATTAGATAGACAAGTTTACTATAGATTATATCACTTCAGGAGCAAAAAAGGGCACAAAACGTCTGATGTTCCTCTTCTATATTTTTTTTTTAGAAATATCGGAAACATCAACTGGGGTGGGATTTGATATCTTGGATTATCCACATCACAGCGCATTAATACAACAGCTACAAATAGGGATATTGAATGTGCATGCGCCCAGCAGTCTGCCTGCTTCAATATCTGCGCCTCTCACATCTTCCCCTTGATATCCTCCAACAGCGCCTTGAGCTTATCCATCTCCCACTTTTGCTGCGGCCAGCCAACGCCGAGCCCTTCCTCTGCGTTTGGCTTGGGAATCATGTGGAAGTGCACATGGTCTACCTCCTGATGCGCCCCGCGCCCGTTGTTCTGCAAAAGGTTGTATTCCACTGCGCCCGTGGCAGTGACGAGCTTCTTAGTGATGGGCTTTTTATAATGTGTACGTTCCAAGTCAGCTTTCCCATGGAAATTTATTTGTCTTGCGTTTTTTATGGTGGCTCGTACCAGGATCTCGCTGAGGTGCTCGTCGGGGATGTCGGTCAGCTTCGCGCCGTGAAACTTGGGAATTACCAGCTGTTTATTTAATCGGGGCTTGTTAGCAATGCAATTAATTATGTCACGGTATTAAATGGCGTATGCATTGGAAACATACGGCGTGTCCCCGGCTGAGCGGGTTGATGTCGAGGAATGCGAGCGTCTTCTCGCTCTCGTACAGCTTGAAGCAGGGGATATCTCCTGTCGGCGAAGTGCTTGGTTAGCTAGCTACCCAGGTAGGTAGATAGGTACACTTTGTCAATGAGAGGAGCACAGGGGTAGCAGCTTGCCCTTGATGATTTTACAAAAGATACAAGACGCCATTTTGCTTGCCATTGGGGTTTGTTTATACTGTTTTGAGGGGTGGTCAAGTGCTCAAAGGAGAGGGAGAAGAAGTAAGGTAGGGAGGAGGGGTCAAACTGACGTCCGACGCGCTTCCAATGCTTCGGACCAAGCTCGGGAGCTCTGGGACGGGATCGCGACAGTGGCTTGCACTAGGAGCGGGGTAGAATCGCTTAATTGCTTAGGTATGTATTTACAATGGAACGGTACTGTATGCTTTATCTTTACCAGGCTTAAATTTTTCTGTATAGTATCTGGTAGCCTGTCAGTTTCCATTTCTTACTCTTTAATGCAGCTATATACAGGAACAAACAATAATGTTACGTCTACCTGCTGGTTGCCTTGACCAGTTGCATAGCTCGATGCTTCCTTCAGTCCCGTCTTGAGGGACAACATCTGATAGGCCCACTCAGACTCTAGCGCCCGGCCTTTTGAATTCTGTGAGGCACCTTTCGTCCCTACATTTTAAGCACATACTGTACAAGATGAATCGTCAGTCACTCGATCATATGGTATCTATTGGATTCCATGTAGAGTTCAAATGGTACTATGAGTGCTTTCCTGCACAGTCATCAGTTTCGATTTATTGCTCAGGCCAACCACAGGCCCGCCTGTCATGCATCCTGCACCCCCGCCGCTCGCCCCAAGACATTGCCCCGCAGCGTAGCCCCGCCATCCCACCCAGGATCCTAACGACATCATTGCCCGCCTGATTGCGTCTGTCTGTCGCAAACTTAAAGAACCATCTTGAAAGCCTTCCCTATTGCGCTTCAAGTCTCTTCCTTTCCATCCTCGCCTCTCAACCAAGGCAATACAGGTATTTGCCTGTTCACATTCTCTATCCTCCCATCCCAAACGTAGGACCCTTCGCCATGTCGACTTCTTACAAGAAGACCGCTCTCTTTGGCGGGGCACTGGTTTGCGACGTCCCTGAGAAGTTCGCCGACGTTAGGTATGTCTTGATGTTCCACGCCATCGATTCTTGAACAGCCCAGCGCGTATCGCGCATTTGTTTTACCATTATCCATTGTCTACATTGAAACAACACACCAAAAGAGATAGCACGCTCTGCTGACCCCGACGCTCGCACCTCCTCACAGCAAACTGCGCCAGGTCCCAGACAACCAGGAGGTCTACATCGACAAGGACGGGTTTACCAGCATCATCTTCGACATAACCGAGCGTGTCGGGCCCACCGGCAACACAAGCCTCGAGGACGACGGCCAGGCCCTGACAACACACTTGGAGGAGTTGGTCGGCGACGACGTCGACAGCGTCAAGGTCTGGAACACGACCGAGACAGAGTTCACGCACTTGGAGTTCGTCTTTCTTTTTCCTCCGTTCCTTAATGGCAATACGTTTTGTCCCTGTTTAATACACACTACTAACCACACCCAAAACAAAACAGAGCCGACATCCCCGCGTACACCCTCATCGCAACCCAAACCCCCCAGTCCAGTGCCAGAGAGCGGTCCACGGTGCCCGACTTTACGGCGCTGATCTTGACTCTGGTGCGGCTCGAGAGGGAGCACACCGATATCCTCATCACCATCAACGTGCCGCACATCAAGGGCGAGTACGACGAGGAGGAGGTCGATCTGTCGCTCGGCAAGCAAGGCGAACTGATTGGCAATGCCGTCGAGTACGCGGCCAAGATATGGGAGTCATTTGAGGTCAAGGACTGGGGTCTCTTCAAGCAGATGTAAGGAATGGGATGGATAGTATGGAGCTGGGAAATAGAGGGAAGTTTTTTTTGTTAGTCTTGTTGTCGATCATATGGACCGGTTATCTCTCGGATTGCGACTGTTTGGTTGAGATATGAAGTGTGGCTGGCTGCCTGTTTGTCAGTGGAAAATCTTCAGTCGGGCAAGGCGTTGAATTAAGAGGAACTGGAAGGAATACTCATAAGCTTTCTTTTTTGATGTTGGTATTCCGTAGCAACTAACCTTAGAGGCTAGGTATTTGAGAATTGGGAGCATTGAGTTTCCCAACTGATCATCCCAGTCCAAACTTGTTCTCAGCTCAGCAAAATGAAGAAAAAGATGGGGAGCAATTGAGATGCTGTGGAACAAACAAAGATGTTTAACAGACCATACTATGATCAACCTTGCCCAGGGTCGCATCTGGACAACTGTCACATAAAGATTGTTCAAGAACAAAGAAACCAAAACAAGCCTATTGAGAAAGGCACATATTCGCTGGAACAATAACCGGAACGGCAAACAAGGAACAATATCCTGAACTAACATTGCCTTGTCACACTCACTACGGCACATAAAACAGGGAGGTAAGAGCCTACTTTACTGCTCGATGATGCAGGAAGCTTTTTCCAAAGTATCAACGAGGTACGTTTGAGAATTAGGGGGGGGGGGGGGGGTGAAGGAAATCTGATGACATGCTGGTCCAATTATATATGTTGACGTCGTGGTGCTAGAGAAGTGGTCAGTGACCGCTTGATGTACCGCGCTCGACTGGGCCAATTCCATCGTTGGATATCTCTCTCTCCTCCCGTCTGCATCTCATCTCATTTCTCTCTCTCTTCTTCTTTCCTTTGTTTGATATGGTAATTATGGAGTAATTTTTTCACAAAATCACTTTATACCTAGGTGCCTTGTCCAACATAGGAAGAGGAGGAGTAGTGTTAGGGATACCTTGTGATGGAAGTGGAATATAGAGAAAGAAACGATTTCCAGTTTCCCAATACGTAGGATTTTGCGAGATTTTGGCAGAGAGACTGACCCTGAAGCGTCGATTTGGCTACAACAACAATAGCTTTTATGTATATACGGCTCGTGTCAGTGACGAAGTTATAAAGAAAGTAGTCTTTGCCAACGTGTATGTAATTTATTATATAGTACGACCTTGAACTGACGTGAGGAGTTCTCCTTGACTAGGTCCGTCTACTCGCTTGAATCTCCCAATCCCTGTGTTGACTAAACTTGATATCAGACTCTGATAAAACGCCCCTCGCCTGAAAATTGACAACATTGGCTATTGAGTGTAGGTATACAAGGTGGTTTTTATGCGCCAGACTTACACACAGACGCCCATATGTTTTGCCATGAGGAGATTTCCTCGAATTGGGTGGGTTTTATATGATTGTCATTCGTTTTTTATTCTTTTTTCTTTTTTTCTTTTTTGTAGAATTTTTCTGTCCGGTTTGGAGTCAGTCAAGATTCTCTGGGCTGAACACATTTCCGAGCTGGTCTGGTTCCAAAGCGTCGATATATTATTGCCGTGAGGAGCTTTCCTCGACCAGACCAGGCCACATACATACATCACTTGCTCACTCCCTGGGGAAAAAAGTCTGCAGATATTGATATCTCATACATTTCCCCCCTGGCCTGGGACACATGAGACGGATTTTTATTCAAGACTTGTCTTTTTGACAGTTTGACCTCAAAAAGCCGACAATGGATTGCTTATACTGGATTGCGTTTACTATTTCTCAGCTAGATCAGACGAAAATAGTTGATATGTCAAACCTCTGTCGTCTTGTTGTTACCTAGGGAATTCTTCTTCAGCCAAATTGTGACTAGCCTAGAAGCGTGAGGCCGCGCGCGCGCGTGTGTGTGTGTGTATCACAGCACACATATATATATGGCCGTCGTGAGGAGCTCTCCTTGTCCGGGCTGGTCCTCAAAAACCTTTAATGCAATTTAAGCCAACAACACCCACTACACAAACTCCCCCGACAAGTTATTACGACCAACCAGTATTCCAGACGTGACGCGTTTGCAATGCAATTGATTATGATCATAACCTAATATAGCAATGTGTATTTTTAGACTGCCAGTCTCCATCTGATTTCTTCCCATCTGACCAATTCATCATCTTCCATCTTTTTACTTTTGTCGTTTTATTCTTGGCTACGCAATGAATCGAGTCTCACGACAAAAATATTTTTGCAATTGACCTCTCTTGTACCAATTTTGCTGCTAGGTGAATATTTTATCGCTTCAACTTTTGTTTGGTTTGTTCTCGTCAATAAAAGGGCTACGGAAAAAGGAGCATGGGATTATTCCCCTCGTAATGAAAGGAGGAGTCTCCTGGCACACATAAACTAAATACGTAAATGGACAACGAGGGCACTAGTAATGGGTAAATGGTAGATGTTGATAGCTACCTCCCTAGCTATATTTCTGTGGGTATCATGCTATATTCATTCATTCAGAGAAACTTCAAGACTGGCGAGCTAGTCGTCGTAGAGGGTCAAGTCAATCATGATGCTCCCGTTGTCCTCGCCAGTCAAGTCAGCCAGGTTGTTGCCTCCTCCCTAAGAAGCCAAGTCAACCACGTCGTCTTCCACTGTCACGGCTACAGCTCCCATGCTCTTGGTCATCTCCTTCACCTCGGGTGGTGTTGCTGGCCGTCCTGTGTCAGCCCCCTTTTGTGACCATTTGCTGGCGACAAGCTTCATGATATCCTTCTGCGGGCTCTTTGGATTCTCTTCCTTGAGAAGCTTCATCTGGACCTTCATGAATGCCTGGTACTCGTTGGGTTTGCCAGTGGTAGCCCGGGGGACGGGCTTGATCTGGACCAGCATGCTCTTGCAGTTGCCACATCGGTGGCGGTCCGGGTAGATACTCTTTGAGTGCCGCTTGTACTGGTATCCGCAGGATGAACAGTCCCAGAGGTATTTGAAGTCGATTTCAAACTTGTGCTTGGTTGTGACCACAATGCCCCGATCGCCAAAGACCCGCGAGCATTTGGCAGCCCACTCCTTGAATTCTTTGCCGTGGGGGTTCTTGACGACGTCGCTGACCATGAAGTTGGCAAGGTGGCAGAACTCGTGCGCCACCGTGTTCAGCAACCGATGCTCATTGTCAATGATCTTTTCTGCGAGTTCAATGCAAGCGTGGTGGTGGTCGATCTTGACGACTGTGCCGTCCGGGCATGTTGTTCGAACTCGATCCCGGCGCCATTTCGCCTGGCCAGCCGTGGTTTTCAGACTCTTCGACCAATTAATTTTGATGCCCCCCGTGAGGGCCGTCATCTCGGCAAGCTTCCCATCTGCGATGACAGTGTCGAGCTCTTGGAGAAACTCGTCGGCTAGTTTGTGCTTCACCTTGTCAAAGTTGATCTTTGCACTGCGATCCCTGGCCATTTTAGCAGCGGCGGCGGCCCTCTTATCCGTGTTACTTTTGTCCGGGCTGCGACTGGCGGCGTCTGGGAATAGCTTCTTTTTTGGGGAGTGTTCGTCGTTCCAATCGTCTACAAAATCACGACTCCAGAACAAGTCGGAATCAGGGTGATGAGGTGTTGTAGGGATGCGAGGCAGCTTTTCGGGAGAGACGAGACCTTGCCGAGGTTTGGGAGGAGTTGACGGAGGTGTCACTTTCTGTCGAGATATGTCCTTGTCGGCGGCTCCAGGTTTCCCATTGTCATGTCTGGAAAGAGTTAGAAGTTTGACTAGGTTCTGAAAATTCATAAATTTGTCACTCTCAAATTCGCTTCTAATTCACTGCCACTTACATCCGTAGATCAGAGAAAGTATCTGCCAGGTCCCTCTCGGCTACCCTTTTGACTTCTACTTCATTCTGTGACGGCTTTTGAGGAAGGTGTCGCCGTCCACGTCCAGCTAGCGGCGGATCCTTCTCGTTTTCTTTTGACACAGGTTGTGCTGTCTTTTTCTCATTTTTTTGGACGTCGGACTTCGGTCGTGACCATCTCGCAAAGAAATCTGCAAGAGAATCATCATGACCGCCGTCATCGTCCTGCTCGACCTCGAATTCCGAAGACTCGTCGTCGGGTATACTGGAAGTACATGTCCCCTCGCCCTCGGATAATTGTTGGACAATGCTGATTTCCTGCTCGGAGGAGGAATTGTTTGCTGCGTCGGCAACCGGTGACACAATGACGAGGGGCTTGGGTTTCCTGGCCCTCAGCTCGATCCCCGGTTTGCGTGGTCCATCTTCACGCTTCGCTTGCGACGCGACAGTGTTTACTTCGGTTTCCGGCGTCCAGGCCCTCAGCAGTGGGGTGTCGACCAATCCTCCCAATTTGCGTCTCCTCACTGTGGTTGCCGTTTTTGCTGTTTTCTTCTCCTTGACCACCACCGAATTTGCCGTCTCTGTCTCTGATTGCCGTTTAGGTATGCTCGGTTTTGGTTGCTTCTTGGTTTGCTGGGCAAGGGATGCGACGTCGGGGAACTCGTCATCGTCGTTGTCGTCGTCGTCGTCCTCGGACCAACTCCGAACAGGAACGGGCCTCGATGCTCTAGCCATGCTGGGCGATGATCAAGTCCCTCGGTTGCTTGAGAATGACGAAAGAAAAGCGTCGCGACGTATTTCACAGCAAAGGTTCGTTTTGACGGGCGCGGTGGTTTGAGTCCCCACCGGGGAGAAAGTAAACGCAGTGCGGGCGGTTGACAGGGCGACCGGCAAGCTCCCTTGGCCCTAAACCTAATTTTGGGTGCCCCGCCAGTGCCCGCCTTCTACAAACCTTCAAGATTGATTGCCCCCCCAGTGATGCCTCACCGACTGCCCGCAAGTGCCCGGTGCTGGCAACATCGAATCGGTTCCCCCCCCCCCCCCCCCGGGCATTTGGGCCCGTTTGATTGATCGCATCTCACACACATTCGTGGCCGCATTGAGGGACGGTTTGGCAACTTTGATTATTTTCTTCCATGTCATGCTTCTATGAAAAGTAGGCTGCATGCACTTGGGGAATGGCGCAAAAAAATCATGACAGAGTTGGCGGCTAGGCGTCGACATTCCCGTCCTCATTCTATGGCGGTGGGCGGAGAGGGAGGCGGACCATTGTTTGTCGGCGCTCCCGTTCATTACCTGAAGCATTTTCCATCATTCGCTCGACCATCATGGCACCATATCCCCCCAACGAGCATGACGGGCTTATTTTCGGGAATCTTGACTCGCCACTCGACAAGCAAAGTTGTGTTCTTATGGGTGTTGTTGGTATTCGTCCGATTTCCCATCTGTACTCCCCAGACCAAGGCACGTCGTCGTAAGTAAACTTGTGAAATGGAGGACGGCGCTTGAGAACTCTGTTGAGTGGTCTGAGCTTTTTGGCAGGGTAACTAGCTAGCCAAGTAACAAGAATTGTCGAGCGAGTGTCACTCACAATGACTTGTTGTGCAGTAGCCAGGTCGCTAGGAGAGCTGCAAGGTGAGGGATGAACATGAAACTAAAGATACGATTGGATCCTCAGAGAAGGTCCGAGGAGCAAAGCGGCCATTAGTCGCGCGCGATTGCCATGCCCAAAGTGTAGCACCCGCTCTTCCGTTATCTAGCCACTGCCTTTGAGCTGTGTGGCCCCTATCTCCCACCAACCAGTGGATTGGTTACTGCTTCGACGAGCACTCTACACTACCCAGCTGAGGTGCAGACGCGGATCATGCAATGGGAAAAAAACTTGGCTGCTCCCTTTCTAGGCTGAACCGAGCGACCAAGCAAACATGGCATGCACACTGATACGAGCTGCTTTCTCTCTAGTTCTAGTCTCTGCATTGTGGGCACGAAAAGAGACTGCGAGCTACTGCTGCTAGCTTTATGAGGCTGTCTGAGTTGGCAATGAATGTCTCAGCAACTACGAGTGAGGTGACGTGGGCGGCGCCTCTCTTTGTGGGTTTGCAAAGAAAATCACAAGGCCGCACGGCATGGCATGGCGGCCTAAATTTAGGCTGGCCCATCCTCATCTTCACGAGATAACATCCCGTATTACATACACCACCACATTGCCTGAGCCGTGGTGGGACGGCTTCAACAGAGGCTGGAAACATTTGACTTTTTGCAGTGGGTGGATTTCAGGCTGTTCAGACCTATTTAACAACACCACGCCTCCCAGCAGGATTTGGGAACCCGCTCCCGGCTGTGACCATGAACAACAATATATTATATAGCCCATATCCCCCCCCACCCCTTCGCCGGCCAGGATGGGATGGGCACCACGATGGGCCGTCCGCTCGACTCGACTTTGCGGGACAGTGCGTGTCTGAACGACAGAGCCCTCACGGTGCGAGCTAATGTAGGTACCGGTCTCACGGTCGCACCGGCGTGCTGAAAAGGGTGTGACGTCGGCGATAGTGGTCTGAGGCTCGGACCGCTACTCGCGGCGATCCTGTTGTTACACTGCTTCCTGGCCGTTGTTGGTTTTGCTTCTTTCCAATTATTACCATCAGCATCCTTACCGTCAACGCCTTCAATGTCGAAACGCAAGAGCCACATTATTATCATGGACTGGAATCCCGCCGCGGCCGTCTCAGGGGCCGTCCAAGAAAGGCGTTGCCCGTGCACTGCCCGCCAGCTCCATGTGCGGCGGCCGAGGCCAACAAGTCCAGCTGCTTTGCCCTGGCCCGCAAGGCCTGTCGAGGCCTTTTCCCGCCCAGGCCTTGACCTTCTTTCATCCACAACAGATTGCGGCATCGTCATTGATATTGACTGGGCTCGGGGCCGTGCCAAAAGGGCGCTGCTTGTTAATCACAGGTGGCTCCCATAGCCAGTTACAGACATCAAGAAAAGTCTGTCACGGACTCGCGGTTCCTTGCAGAAACCCACACCATGGACATGTTATTTGCCGGGACTGTAATCCGTATGTAGTACAACGGAAGTTCTGTTCTCATGCGCTGGAAATAGATTGCTCTACAATTCTAAGTTACCAGGTACTTGACTGGAGAGGCACGGCAAGGACATGGGTCAAGTGGGCACTGTGTTCGGAACATTCGGTTTTGACGAGAACCAAGCGCTTGTGAGGGGGTTTGAGATGGCGACTCAAAGTTGGTTGCTGTCTGCTAAAAGGCAAGCCAGAGAAACCACATTGGAGAGGGCTCTTGACTTTCGAGTTGTCGTCTGGTCAAAGGAAACGGAGAGCCTGACAAGCCTGGCAACATCATGGGGAGTCAATGAGACAGCCCCAGTTCGCCGCAGCATGCAACTCGTGTTTTTGCCACTGCACAAGACACGCTTGTCTGAAAGCCAGCCTGACAACCTTTCGTGTTTGGGAGCCTGTATTTGGCGCCTGCATTCCAGCCGACCTTAGTTGCAGGCGCTGGTGAATGTGTCTGCCAGTCAGCCGAAAGTCCTCAACTTGTTCGCCATTCAAGCTCCTGTCAGTTGACTCGGTTCTATGCCAACCAAACTCTGATTCTCTTTGCCAACTTGAACTTGGTGAACATGGACAAAACTCTGGCTGGTCGACATAGTAGTAAAAGATCGAGCCAGGCAAGCCAGGCAAGCCAGGGTTCGTAGTTTCGTGCTGCTGGGCTGCCCGCTCGCTTCCCTGTTTTCAGGCCTGTAACGTCATGTTGCCGACAGGGAACTGAGCTTTGCCCTTTCTGAACACCCGGATCTGGTACTTTCTGGGTACATGATTGAAACCTTGGCTGCATCGATCTCAGGGGCTCGGTACAAGAGCGTGGCGGAGCATTCTAGTCTGACGCACTGTAATTTCAAAAAGTCTCCCCAGTTCAGGCCGACAAGGCACCAACAGATCCCTGTCTGCTTCAGCAACAGCGCGTCGTCGCATCCCATTGGAGACACCTGCCAGGTACCTGAGCTGGTGCTGCGTAAAGAAGTCAAGTCACGAGGAGTATCCCAGGGAGTCCGAGGCGGGTATCACTACTTGTCACAAGTGGTGGACCTGCAGCACAGCGCGGCTGCCAAGGTCAATGGCCCTGCCCAAAAAAAATCGACCAAAATCGGGAGACGGGCTCGCAAATCTGGTGGCAAATGGCAATGGGAACGAGAAACCCCATCCCAAGTCTGCCGCTAAGAAGGAGATGAGTTTTGAGAGCATAGCATTAACCATGACATTGTGCTGGTGAGAGGTCGTCGAAGACAAAGACAAAGGGCCTGGCTGAAGAGAATCGAATTGAGGTGTGTGTGTGAAATGGTGATTGGCGGCACGAGGCCAGTGACAGAGGCACCAGAGTCTACGACTCTCCAGACAGTTGTCAGATCCGGTGCCAGTGAGTTCCATCGCCCGCCCAGCGATTGCTGTGAATGGCTGGGCTTGTGCTCCTGCCACACGACACAGTGCCCTGCACCAGACCCGCACGGCTCCCTGACCTGGCGTGCCCGGCCTCTCATCCCATCGTCCATCCCTCTTTGGACAAAGCCCCTGACAAACGCTTCTCCCTAGCAGCGAGCCGTCCTGGCGACTGGGTCCTGTCTCCTTCCGTGACGACGAAACGCACCACATCCTTGAGTGCCTCCTTTTCCCATTTTCTTGTTCTTCCGCCCCATCATCGTCCGGCCTCTTGCCTTTCTACTCTTCTTTTTCCCTCCCCTTACGCTCGCTCTTCCCCCAAACCCATCTCTCGTTCAATCGCCCGATCGTGGAGAAGGCTTTGGATCTGCAGCGGCGCTATTTCTTGAGAAAGAAAGGCCCACGAATTCCGACACTCGAGGATTCGACGACCCGCGCCGCCTGTGCTTCTTGGATTCTGTGCCAGGGTTCGAGCCGCACAACCGTGAAGCCATCGGGACGTCTACATCGTCAATCGTTCACCAGACGCAACAAGATCTTTTGTCGAGGACATCATTCTCGGCACAGTCCATCGTTTTGTTGTCTGGCATAGGATTTCTCCAGAGTTACGCACGGGTTTCTCGCCTTTTTTTTTCTCTTTCGTTCCGGCTAGCCCGCCCGCCTGCAGCGCCTGCAGCAGTCCCCAAGCCAACCTCCTTTCCGCGCCCCACCGCGCCGCCAATCGCTCATCCCTCTTTGGCTCAGCGCTATTGTGCTTGAACAACCGAAACCCCCCCCCCCCTCTTCCAGGAAAACAACACTGCTCATCAGCAAGTCGATATCTCCGATCACCCATCTCCTGCTGTGGCCGGCCACTTCCCAATTTCGCGCAACATTTCTCGCAGAGACCTCTCGTCAAACTCCTGTCGTGCTCGAGCTCTCACCTGCCAAGACATCCTCATGAGCCTCTGAGTTGGTAAGTTCACCACGGCGTCCCGCTGACCCCCTCGTGGCTTGGTCAGGCGGCCAATCCTATGCCTCTGCGGCAGATGCGAGCCCCAATCTCGCGCCCTCTCGGTATGGGATGTTTCTAATCCTCTTCTTCTGCTCTAGACTTTGTCGCCCAGCATGTCGGGATATCAACCAGGCCAGGGCCCGCCGCCCCAGGGCCAGCCCCCGGCCCATACAGGCGCCGCCCACGCCGACTACGATGATGGCTACGGCGGCCACCCAAGCCAACAAGGTGGCAATACGGACTCGTACTACCAGGACGACCAGCAATACTATGACAACAATGGGTACGATGCTAATGGCCAGCCGTTGCATCCCGAGGGGTATTATGATGAATCGTACGTATTGCGCGCCCTCATGCTGTTTTGTGTGTGTGTGTGTGTGTGTGTGTGTGTTTCTGGCTGTTTTCTGACCCATTCGTTCCAGTGGTTACTACAACCCAGACCCCAACAATCCGTATCAGCAGGATGGCGGTTACTACGAGGGCCAGGATCGCTACCAAGATGATTACTACAACAACGATGGCTACTACGACCCAGCAGCATACGATCAGCCTGGGTATGCCGCTGGCCAAGCCCGCCGCGGCGGCTCCGAAGAAGACTCGGAGACTTTCAGCGACTTCACCATGAGATCCGACATGGCTCGGGCTGCCGATATGGACTACTACGGGCGCGGAGACGAGCGCGTCAATAGCTATGGTGATGGCCAGGGTGGCGCCCGGGGATATCGCCCTCCCTCATCGCAAATTTCCTACGGAGGCAATCGCTCGTCGGGTGCATCCACGCCCAACTACGGCATGGACTACGGCAACGTCCTCCCTGCTGGCCAACGGTCCCGAGAACCGTACCCTGCCTGGACCTCTGATGCGCAGATCCCCCTCTCAAAGGAAGAGGTGGAGGACATTTTCTTGGATCTGACCGCCAAGTTCGGCTTCCAGCGCGACAGCATGCGGAACATGTACGACCATTTCATGACGCTCCTCGACTCTCGTGCGTCCCGCATGGCCCCCAACCAGGCGCTGCTCTCTTTGCACGCTGATTACATTGGCGGAGACAACGCCAACTACCGGAAGTGGTACTTCGCTGCCCACCTGGATCTTGACGACGCTGTGGGTTTCGCCAACATCAAAGGAAAAGGCTTGTCGCGGAAAAGTAAGAAGGCCAAGAAGGCAGCAGCAGCGGCTCAGACCATCGCCCTGGAGGATCTGGAGGGCGACGACTCTTTGGAAGCTGCCGAGTATCGGTGGAAGACGCGGATGAACCGGATGTCGCAGCACGACCGTGTGCGGCAGCTTGCCCTCTATCTTTTGTGCTGGGGCGAAGCCAACCAAGTCCGTTTCATGCCCGAGTGTCTGTGCTTCATTTTCAAGTGCGCCGACGATTACCTCAACTCGCCTGCTTGCCAAAACTTGGTCGAGCCGGTCGACGAGTTCACCTTTTTGAACAACATCATTACTCCCCTCTACCAGTACTGCCGCGATCAGGGCTACGAGATTCTTAACGGGGTCTATGTTCGCCGCGAGAAAGATCACAACAACATCATTGGGTACGACGACTGCAATCAGCTATTCTGGTATCCGGAGGGTATTGAGCGCATTGTGCTCCAAGACAAGAGCAAGCTTGTTGATGTTCCTCCTGCGGAACGGTACCTCAAGCTCAAAGACGTGCACTGGAAGAAGGTCTTCTTCAAGACGTACAAAGAGACGCGCTCCTGGTTCCATCTCTTGGTTAACTTCAACCGCATCTGGATCATCCACATCACCATGTTTTGGTTCTACACCGCATACAGCGCCCCGACCCTCATCACTCCCGGCTATGAACAACAGCGCAACCAGCCGCCTGCCAACTCGGCTGTGTGGTCTATCGTGGGGTTCGGCGGTTCGATCGCCGCGTTGATCAACATTCTGGCAACCTTCGCCGAGTGGTCGTATGTTCCTCGCAAATGGGCCGGCGCTCAGCATCTGACCAAGCGTTTATTGTTCTTGATTCTCGTCTTTGTCATCAACCTCGCGCCAGGCGTCTACATCTTCATGCCTGCCAAAGACCTCACGGCCTACAATGCAAGGCAAGAGAGCCCCATCGCTCTCGCTCTGGGTATTGTGCAGTTCTTCGTCGCCATCGCTACCTTCTTGTTCTTCGCTATCATGCCTCTTGGCGGACTGTTCGGAAGTTACCTGACCAAGAACTCGCGAAAGTTTGTTGCCAGCCAGACATTCACGGCCAGCTACCCTCGCCTCCGGGGCAACGACATGGCTATGTCTTTCGGTCTTTGGCTTATTGTCTTTGGTGCCAAGTTTGGTGAATCCTACTTATATCTGGCCTTGTCCATCCGTGATCCGATCCGATACCTGCAAATCATGGACACTTCCAGCTGCCTCGGAGACTCAATTGTCGGGACTTACCTGTGCAGGTACCAGCCGCAAATCACCTTGGGCCTGCTCATCTTCACCGACATGATCTTCTTCTTCCTCGACACGTACCTGTGGTACGTCTTGGTCAACGCAGCCTTTTCGATTGCCCGGTCGTTTTATCTCGGCTCCTCGATCTGGACACCGTGGAGAAACATCTTTTCTCGTCTTCCGAAGCGCATCTACTCCAAGGTTCTGGCCACCACCGATATGGAGATCAAGTACAAGCCCAAGGTTCTAATCTCGCAGATCTGGAATGCTATTGTTATCTCCATGTATCGCGAGCATCTCTTGGCAATTGACCACGTTCAGAAGCTCCTCTACCACCAGGTTCCATCTGAGCAGGAGGGTAAGCGCACACTGCGCGCGCCCACCTTCTTCGTGTCACAGGAGGATCATTCTTTCAAGACGGAATTCTTCCCAACTCACAGCGAGGCGGAGCGTAGAATTTCATTCTTTGCTCAGTCGCTCTCCACTCCCATCCCGGAGCCCCTCCCCGTGGACAATATGCCGACCTTCACCGTTTTGATTCCACATTACAGCGAGAAGATTCTCTTGTCTCTGAGAGAGATCATCCGTGAAGACGAGCCGTACTCCCGTGTCACCCTCCTCGAATATCTCAAGCAGCTTCACACGCACGAATGGGATTGTTTCGTCAAGGACACCAAAATCCTGGCAGATGAGACTTCCCAGTTCAATGGTGAGCTTGAGAAGACCGAGAAGGATACGGCCAAGAGCAAGATCGACGACCTGCCGTTCTACTGCATTGGTTTCAAGTCGTCGGCACCCGAGTACACGCTCCGGACACGGATTTGGGCCTCGCTCCGCTTCCAAACCCTGTATCGCACTGTGTCTGGCTTCATGAACTACAGCCGTGCCATCAAGCTGCTCTACCGCGTTGAGAATCCCGAGGTGGTTCAGATGTTTGGTGGCAACTCGGAGAAGCTCGAGCGCGAACTTGAGCGCATGGCCCGTCGCAAGTTCAAGCTGGTTGTCTCGATGCAACGCTATGCCAAGTTCAAGAAGGAGGAGATGGAGAACGCCGAATTCTTGCTTCGCGCATACCCCGACCTCCAGATCGCCTACCTGGACGAGGAACCCCCCGTCGCCGAGGGCGAGGAGCCGCGCCTCTATTCTGCTCTTATCGATGGACACTCGGAGATCATGGAGAACGGCATGCGGCGACCCAAGTTCCGCATTCAGCTTTCCGGCAACCCGATTCTTGGAGACGGCAAATCAGACAACCAGAATCACTCTCTCATCTTCTATCGCGGCGAGTACATCCAGCTCATTGATGCCAACCAAGACAACTACCTCGAGGAATGCCTCAAGATTCGCAGCGTCCTGGCCGAATTCGAGGAGATGAAGAACGACAATGTCTCGCCCTACACACCTGGTGTAAAGAACGTGGTTCATGCTCCGGTCGCCATCCTGGGTGCTCGTGAATACATCTTTTCCGAAAACATTGGTATCCTCGGTGACGTGGCTGCTGGCAAGGAACAGACATTCGGTACGCTCTTTGCCAGAACTTTGGCTCAGATTGGCGGCAAACTCCATTATGGTCACCCTGATTTCCTCAACGGCATTTTCATGACAACCCGCGGCGGTGTATCCAAAGCCCAGAAGGGCCTGCATCTCAACGAGGATATTTACGCTGGCATGAACGCCCTGTTGCGCGGCGGCCGTATCAAGCACTGCGAGTACTACCAGTGCGGAAAGGGTCGTGATTTGGGTTTCGGCTCCATCTTGAACTTCACAACCAAGATTGGAACTGGTATGGGTGAACAGATGCTCTCCAGAGAGTACTATTACCTTGGGACTCAGCTGCCCCTGGACCGCTTCCTGTCGTTCTACTACGCACATCCCGGTTTCCACATCAACAACATGTTCATCATGCTCTCAGTCCAGCTGTTCATGATTGTTCTGATCAACATCGGCGTGCTGCGTCATGAGACCATCCCCTGCGAGTACGACCGAAATGTGCCCATCACCGATCACTTGTTCCCAACTGGCTGTGCCAATACTGACGCTCTCACGGATTGGATTTACCGCTGCATTTTGTCCATCTTCTTCGTCTTCTTCCTGTCGTTCGTTCCCCTTCTCGTGCAGGAGCTCACGGAGCGTGGATTCTGGCGTGCGGCAACTCGTTTCCTCAAGCAGTTCTGCTCGTTCTCACCCTTCTTCGAGGTGTTCGTCTGCCAGATCTACGCCAACTCGGTGCAGCAGGATCTCTCATTCGGAGGTGCCCGATATATCGGTACTGGGCGTGGTTTCGCCACAGCCCGCATCCCGTTCGGCGTGCTCTACTCGCGATTTGCCGGCCCGTCGATATACTTTGGTGCCCGTATGTTGATGATGCTGCTCTTCGCCAGTATTACTGTTTGGCAAGCTGCCATTGTCTACTTCTGGATCACGCTGCTGGCGTTGCTTGTCTCGCCCTTCCTCTACAATCCTCATCAGTTTGCGTGGAACGACTTTTTCATCGACTACCGCGATTTCCTCCGGTGGCTGTCGCGTGGCAACTCTCGTTCGCATGCATCGTCGTGGATCTCTTTCTGCCGGCTTTCGCGAACACGGATCACGGGTTACAAGCGCAAAGCTCTTGGAGACCCCTCCAGCAAGATGTCGGCTGATGTTCCTCGAGCTGCGCTTACCAACATGTTCTTTGGAGAGATTCTCGCTCCAATCCTCCTCGTCGCCGTCACGCTGATCCCATATCTGTTCATCAATGCCCAAACAGGCGTTTCGAGTGAGAACAACCCAGATGTGCTGGCAAAGAATATCAAGCCAACGGCCTCGCTGATCAGAGTGGCCATTGTTGCGTTTGCACCTGTCGCGGTCAATGCCGGCGCGCTTGCCATGTTTTTCGCAATGGCCTGCTGCATGGGCCCGCTTCTTAGCATGTGCTGCAAGAAGTTTGGCAGTGTCCTTGCCGGAATTTCTCACGGCATCGCTGTCATTATGCTCTTGGTTGTGTTCGAGATCATGTTCTTCCTGGAAGGATTCAAATTCATCCCCACGCTTCTGGGCATGATCGCAGTGGTGGCTCTGCAGCGCTTCCTGTTGAAGCTGATCATCTCCTTGACGCTCACCAGAGAATTCAAGGGAGACCAGTCCAACATTGCTTTCTGGACGGGCAAATGGTACTCGATGGGCTGGCACTCGGTATCGCAGCCTGCTCGAGAGTATCTCTGCAAAATCACCGAGTTGAGCATGTTCGCAGCCGACTTTGTGCTGGGGCATATCATCTTGTTCCTCATGCTTCCTGTCATTCTGATTCCCCAAGTTGACAAGCTGCATTCCATGATGCTGTTTTGGCTGCGTCCCAGGTATGTAACCCCCCCCCCCCCCGCCGCCGCCCCTTTGTCTTTTGAGCTCTTGAGCCAACATGTGTTCCAGTCGCCAAATCCGCCCTCCCATTTACTCGATGAAGCAGTCCAAGCTCAGGAGAAGACGTGTTTTCCGCTTTGCGGTTCTCTACTTTGCTCTGCTCATCCTGTTCCTTGGCATGATTGTGGGCCCGATTGTGGCAGGCAAGTCGATTCCGAAGAGCCTTACGGACCATATCCCCATGGACTTACTCCAGCCGATTGACCGTAACCACGACAATACGAAAAACCATATAGAGACGGGCACAGGCAACGCCTCGTACCGGAAGACGGCGACGTGGACGCCAACAGGGGGCGCCGCCTCGCCTACGACGAAGGCTACGAGCTAAAGCGCGCAGCGGTGGGCGGCGTTGTATCATATGATAGTCGGATGTGATCTCATTCAGACACATTGCACTGAGCCATACGGGTTTGCTTTCTTTTGGTGATTGAGGAGGTATTCATGGATGTTGTATTTGTTTGGAGTGCTTGTACTGGTTTCTTTGGCCCGCACATTACAACAACAATTAAGGGCAGGCGGCATGGTAAACGGATTTCTAGACTTGTCTCTCTGCATCTCTCTTGCACACACGCATGCCCTCTGATGGGATCCCACTAGAGATGGATCGGAGGCAAATATAATTATAACTCGTATTTTTCTTTTGGTTCATGCAGGCATATGTTGATTTCAGGGGATGCTTGTTGTATTGACTGCTGGATGAAAAGGGCAAAGAATAACAAATAAAAAATATTTAATTCAGCCATGTGTTGTGTAACCAAAAGCTATTGTAACGTCCAACATGTGTTTTGAAGGAACTGATGATGATCCACATGACGTCTGGATTGCCCCTGGATGAGTCGACTCGATCGAGGCCTCCTGGAGTGGTGCTGTTCCGGATATACAGAGTCCAACAATTAATAGGTGGGGCAAACCCCCTGCTCCAGGACCCTGGTTGGTCAGTGCGGAAATTTCCCCTGAAGCGAAACAGGACGCGATTTACCTACCGCGAAAGCTCAGGCAGGGGTTCGCTGTGGGTGAACCGAAGAGTCCAAGACAGCGCCATTCCCGAAGGTTCCGTTTTTTTTGCGCCTGCCTTGGACATCGACATCGACATCGACATCGACATCGGCATCGGCATCAATCGCGTCGTCACTACACAAGAATAAATCATGGATCTCCAAGAGGTGCAGTCGCAGCTGACGGAATGGCTCAACGAGGCGGCCACAGCTTTCCAAAAAGTGCCAGGGTCAGCTGTCCTGATCCGCTACGTCCGCTCAAGCTACCAGAACGATCCTGTCCGGTCTGCCATTGAGTTGGTGCTTGTCATCTTCTTCATTCGCTATCTGCTGGCGCCCTCGTACTCGACCTCGAAACAGAACTTTATCAAGTTGACAGAGGATGTGTGTTTTCTCCTCTATCTCTCTTGCTGCAGGAGACGAGACAGGGCCTTCGCTGACTCGGTTGCTGCTAGGAAATCGACGAATTGGTCGAGGAATGGGTGCCCGAGCCCTTGGTCGCGCCCCAGACGGCCCTCGAGGAGGCCGAGATGGAGAGGCTGCCGGTGCTAGTTGGGTAAGAAATACATGTTGGAGTATAATGAAGACATGTATGCTTACTGACGACTTTGCTCGCCCCAGACCAACCGGCCCCAAGTCCAAGCTCGCCAACGGCAAGACAGTTACCAACCTGGCCTCGTACAACTTTTACAACCTCAACGCCAACGAACAGATCAAGGAGAAGGCGATCCAGACGCTGCGCATCTACGGCGTCGGGCCTTGCGGACCGCCCCAGTTCTACGGCACCCAGGACGTGCACATGAAGACCGAGGCCGACATCGCCTCGTATCTCGGCACTGAGGGCTGCATCGTCTACGCCCACGCCTTCTCGACCATCTCCTCCGTCATCCCGGCCTTTTGCAAGCGCGGCGACATCATTGTTGCCGACCGCGCGGTCAACTACTCGATCCGCAAGGGCCTCGAGATCTCGCGCAGCAACATCAAGTGGTACAACCACAACGACCTGGACGATCTGGAGCGTGTCATGCGCAAGGTGGTGCAGGAGCAGGCCAAGAAGAAGCTCACGCGGCGCTTCATCGTCACCGAGGCGCTCTTCGAGGCCATTGGCGACTGCAACGACCTGCCCAAGCTGATCGAGCTCAAGGAAAAGTACAAGTTCCGCATCATCCTCGACGAGACATGGTCGTTTGGCGTGCTGGGGCGCACCGGCCGGGGCCTAACCGAGGCCCAGAACGTCGACCCGACGCAGGTGGACATGATTGTTGGATCGCTGGCTGGGCCCCTGTGTGCCGGCGGTGGCTTCTGCGCCGGTGCGAAAGATGTGGTGGAGCACCAGCGCCTCACGGGCGCCGCGTACACCTTCTCGGCTGCGCTGCCGGCTATGCTGGCCATCACGGCCAGCGAGAGCCTCAACGTGCTCCAGTCGAACCCCGAGATCCTGCTGCAGTGCCGCGAGAACATCCGGCTCATGAAGGCGCAGCTTGACCCGCGCAGCGACTGGGTCACGTGCACCAGCGCCCCCGAGAACCCCGTCATGATCATGGTGCTGAAGCCCGACGTGGTCAAGGCGCGCCGGCTCGCCATCGAGGACCAGGAGCGGCTGCTGCAGGAATGTGCCGACGAGGTGAGCCATGCTCTATTTGTTTGTGTATGTATGTCTTGACAACAAACGGCTGCTAACATGACTCGCTGCTGCAGAGCCTTGCCAACGGGGTTTTGATCACCCGGCTCAAGGGCCTTCCCGTCACCACCAACACCACCCTGAAGGACGGCCACTGGACGGTGCAGCCAGCCCTCAAGGTCTGCATCACGTCGGGTCTGTCCAAGAAGGACATTGAAAAGGCCGGCGTCACCATCAGGCATGCCATCACAAAGGTGATGACGCGCAAGACCAACAACAAGCTCGGCCTCCCCGGGCCATGATGAACCACTGTGCACATATGTCTTCTACTTGAGCGGTATGTTAATATATCATATACATAGAAATGGCGTTGGACTGGGGCTTGGTGGAGGCGGCGGTTGTTTACCGAACTGCTGGGGTTTGTGGAGTGGCTGAACAACACAATAATACTTAATAATACAAGAGGTGCAGATTCGCATCGAGAACATTGGCTATACTACTTTTTTTGTCCATACTATCTCTTCAACTGTCTCTTGCATGCGCTACGCTTGTGAGTGTCACATTCTGAATGAGCAAACGAGGGTCTGGTCGACATGTGATGTTTGAATTGTTCCCCTTGATTCGTAAAGTGTCTCACTCGTCCAGACTAATACTGCAAACAAGAAAAGAGATGAAATATATATAGAGCGAGCATGGAGCCGAAACAAACAAACGAAAGGTGTCAGTCGCGACGACCACGGCAAACACACAACATTCCTCCTTCCTGCTCCGTTTGAAATGCACCTTCTGCCTCACTGAGAATACCTAGTCCACCCCCCTTCCCTCTTTGAGCCCTTAACAGGCAGCGCCCTTTCTTTTACTGCTATCCAACTCTTCAATTTCTCCTGTGGGACGACACCTCGCGTCTCATTCATTCGTTTCCGCCTTAAAGTGCCATTATTCTGGTGCTGGTTTGACTGCGCCTCGCTCGGTTTTTCACTCACACTGTTTATTCATTTGAGAAAGTTGTTTGCCCATCCATAAGACTCTTTTTTTGTGTGGTCATTGCCTTGCGAGCCGTTTCTCCCTCGTTTGGCGACTCCTGCTGCACATTCGACGCTGCCCATCTGGCCACTTACACAGGAGACACTTCACCGGGATTTCTTTTTCTGTTTCTTCTGAATTCCTTTGATACGAATTGAGTTCCTGTCCCGTTCGAAAATGAAGACTTCTTCGATAGGCTTGGCGCTTGCGCTTATGATGGGGGCTGCCCAGGCGACAAAGGGTGAGTTTCTCCTTTTCCGTGTCTTCCAGTACTTTCTTTGCCAGTGTTGTTTCTGTTCTTCGAATATAACCAGTCGCAGAAACACAGATAGAGGTGCTTCCATAGCTAACTTGTACGTGCCATGGTATCAGGGAAAGCATCTCGCCATCACATTATGCACCACGGCCAACATCACGGCCAAGACCTGCGCGCCGTCGCCGCTGCGGCGGAATACCACGAGGCCAGGCAGGCCCTCGCCAAGCTCGATAACTCACACCATGCCCCGAGAATCCTCGAGTTAAGCAATATCACCAGACTGGTTGTCCAAGTCGACAAGGACGGCGTCCCTGTCAAGACAACCACAGAGTACTACACAGCCCCGCTCGCATCAGCCGAAGCCATCCGGCGACTGCAGGAGAACGACCACCCAAGCTCCCACGAGCAGGAGATGCCTTCTATCCCAGATACCCAACAAATCTCTTCCAACTCATCGTCTGGCCGCCTCAGCCCCAACACTTCCAATGCACCCCCCAGTCTGCCGGGCATCACATACTCCCCCTACACATCAGGCGGGGGGTGCAAAACCGCCGCCCAAGTCTACTCGGACCTGCAGCAGCTCTCGGGGAAATACGCACTGGTCCGCCTCTACGGCGTGGACTGCAATCAGATCGCGTCTGTCCTCCCCGCGGCCGCGTCGATCAACGCGAAGCTCTTCCTCGGGATCTTCAACCTCGACGGTCTGGACGACCAAATCTCCGCTTTGGTTTCCGCGGTGCAAGCGTCACCCAAGGGCTGGGCATCCGTCGACACGGTGAGCGTGGGCAACGAGCTCGTCAACAATGGGCAGGCGACGCCCAGACAGGTCGTGGACGCAGTTCAAGCGGTCAGGGATAGCCTGCGGAGCGCGGGTTACCAGGGCCCCGTGGTCACGGTCGACACGTTTATCGCGGTCCTGCAGAACCCTGTCCTGTGCGACGCGTCGGATTACTGTGCGGTCAACTGCCATGCGTTTTTTGATCCGCATACCACGGCGGACCAGGCGGGGCGGTTCGTCAGTCGGCAGGTGGAAAATGTAAAGGAGGTGCTGCTGGATAGGGGTATGAAGGTTGTGGTTTCGGAGAGTGGGTGGCCTTGGTATGTATCCCCCTTTTTTGTCTTTTTTTTTCTTTCTTTTTTTTCCTTTTTTCCTTTTTTCCTTTTTTATCCTTTGTTTAGTTCCCCCTTGACTTCCCCTATTTGCGGTAATTTCATTCAGCATCTTCAGCAATTGGGCGTCTTGTTGTGCCCCTTTCTCAAGATACAAAAGATTGCACATTTGTACAATGGTCTGCTTTTCCTGCAAGAACCACAAGAAAAAGGAGAAATGCCCAACTAACATTTCCTGTCACAGGCAGGGAAACGCCAACGGTAAGGCCGTTCCAGGGCGTGACAACCAAAAGGCCGCCATCGACTCGCTGCTGCGCGATTTCGGCAGTGTCAACCCGGGCGGCTTGATCATGTTCAATGCGTATGACGATGGCTGGAAAAAGGCAGAGCCTGGGACGTTTTATGCAGAGCAGTTCTGGGGGCTGCGGGGGACTCAGGGGGCGGAGTGAAGAGGGAGGTAACTTGGACTGGCTGGTTAACCTTGATGGTCGATTTAGATTCTATTCCCGGGGAGATGATGGTTTCATGGTGGATGCTCTGTTCTTTTTCGTCACTTCATTGTCTCGACTTCTGCATTCACTTTTTGTTATACCACTTTTTCATCTCTTGTATGCTACTTGAAGCTTGGCTGATATGCAGTCATGATGTGACGGAGGACGACACAAAAGAATATATGGTGAGATTCTAAAAAGAAATCAGCAAGGTATGAAGTCCGTGCATGTCGAGGTACGTGGTACGTCATGCATGTAGGAGAGGTGAGTGTATACCGTTGTGGGCTGTTCACTATCGACGATACGGAGTCTTTCCTGTCCAGTTTGCGTGAGGTCAGTCGGCCTGGTTTTCCCTCCTTTTTCTTTCCACAGCAGCATATATTGCCTGCTTGATTCAAGAGACATTCTTCATGTAATCGGCGTAATTCTGACCTGCAAAAAGAACCACAAGGTCTAAAAGGAAGTGGCCCGCCACAACCCCTTTCACTAAATCCCACAAAAAAAAAAAGGGGGGGGGGGGGGGGGGGATTATCGGTAAAACCCAAAAATAAAAGAAGAAAAAAAAAAAAAAATTAAGCGTTATAACCCCCCAAATGTCCAAATTTACAGCGTATATTGGCCCATTGTATTAAATAACAAAACAGATAAAAGCAATAGAGTATTTATTTATATTTAAATTTTGCGGTTAAATAAGGAAAAGCTCGCAAAGAGGCACCCGAAACTG